>JACDRQ010000827.1:0-17946 GCA_013841215.1 Hycleus cichorii
CTTTACTATTCAACTTGGAATTGTTTTACAATGAGTGCAATGTTAAAACAAATAAAAATAATGACACGTCCAACTTGTGAAATAATGAAGAAAATGAAAGGAGGTTGTTATATAGATTTTCTTTCACCGAAAGCAAATTAAAAGGAAAACAGAATCTCACCAATTAATTAACAATTCAACACCGTTACATTTGAAAATTACAACAACAACAACAACAAAATTACGATAGAAAACAACACCTTTTGATTTATCGAAAATTATACGTACACCTACTCATTATTAGTTTTTCTTTTGTTTAAATGGAAAATCAATGAAAAAATTGAAGGAATCACGGTCACAGTACACCTAATTTCTAATTTTATTGTAAAAATGTAGGTGCAACTGATGAATAATTCTAATTTTACTGTTAATCATCATCATCATCATCATCATTATTATTATCATCATCGAAATTGACGCAACAACATCCGGAAATGGTCAAGAAATTAGAGAAAAATGCAAAAAATGCCACGGGTTTCTGTTCTGACAAATTAGTTCACTACAAAGAATTTATAATAAAACGAAATCGACTTGACCAATATACTTTTCCGAACCAAGTTGCGACCTATGTATATTTCCACCCTATTCCTCTTCGCAGTATGTCAGTTTCTTGTTTCAACTAAATAATCTGCATTACCGACATGTTCTTCTTTCAATAACTTGTCGATAATGCAGATTACTAAGCTGAATCAAGAAGCTGCCCTACGTTCACAAAGTCATAGGCTGTTACGAAGAGGAATAGCGTGGCACATACGTACGTAGGTCATTTGTAGGCAAAATATACTCGATTCAATCACTGAAGAAATGATTTTTTCTTAGAAAGAAATCTCATTGGTTCTAATATAAAGGCGCAAAATTTGAAAATAACCAATAATCAAGCGATACGTCATTGAAAACAAAACAAATTATAAAGCAAATTTAGAAATAGGCCATTGAAAACAATAATTTCGTTATAGTCACGTGATAATTCAATTGCAATGCCAACTAAATATACATAAAGTTGCTAGATTCGTTAAATTACTAAAAGTTAGTGACTTTTGTTCTGTTATGTTCTCGCCAATCTTCCATTAAGTGAATTTAGAATAGTATCAGGTATTTCACAGTAATTTACCTCACAGTTGGCCATGATTTTTGTGCAAAGTGTCGTAGATTTATTCGACCACTTAAAAAATTGCAAACTTTTGAAGGAGCAGCAATTTCAATTATTTGTTCAGTTGGTAACTCATTTTCCACCAACTTGATTTAAAAACACAAAAATATAGATAGATTTCCTTCTAATGTGATCGCTAAGAGCGCCAATGCGGCCGAAAATCGTACTTTTTTCAAAGTACAAATCTAGTAGCCCTAGATTTAATAAAAGATCAAGCAACCTACGACACTAGGCCAAATCTCCTGATACCCCCGATGAAATATCGAATGAGTCAAGTTGATGGGTGATGGCTGGATTGACTTTACTCGATAGGGGAAATTGTTGGAAAATTGTTATAATTTCGATCGAAATTTGGGTATTTGTAACAAAATTTTCGAACAGTTATTCCAAGTAGCACTATTACGTGGCTGTGTGTGCGTATCAACTGATTAACATCATTTTTTCGTTGTTGTTGTTGTTTTGTTGTAACGGTTCTTTAATAATTTGTTTAACAACCAATTTATTTTTATTATCTCTTATCAATAATCTCGTACCGTCTTCTGTTCTGTCTCTATCTTCCGTCTTACTTTTATTGTAAAACGATATTATCACAAAAAAAATATAATCGAAAATAATAATGATAATAATAATAATAAAAGTGTCCATATAGGCACTTGTCCTGATATAGCGAAGTTATTTATAATGAAATACATGCACGCATATGCGCGTGCCCTGCATCTACTTTCCTATTCCACACATAAAACCATCATCACAACACCTATAGTTATCTCACTTCAACTCTAATTGAATTGAATGTGATAGAACGAGATGGATGATTGTCGAAAATGTCGGTTTTATTCGATATTCACATACGTATAGATAGGATTTGAAGTTGTAGACTTAAAGGAAATCGCAGTCGGCTTGGCACAGTTGTTCGGCGCGTTTATAAAACATAGTTGGCTCTATTGATAATGTTTTGTTTATATTTTGTTTATCATACGCAATAAAATAAACAAACAAAACAACATTTAATTAAAAAAAATCGATAATTAGTGATTATTGGATAATTTAATTGTTAATTTTTTTTTTGTAATTATTGATTAGTGAAACATGTGATTTAAACGAAATATTCAATGGGAAAATAATAATGTTGAAAATACAGATGCTGGAGCAACTCGTCAATAACGAGAACGCAACAACGGGGTGAGTTTTAATATTTGGTTAATTTCAATTGGATTGGGGTAGATAGGCGGCAACAGGTGATTCTTTAGAATTCACCCTCGATTATTTTCCGATTTTTTTGAGGTTAGGTAATTTTCGTTAAATTGGAAATAATCGAAAGTTTTCGGGGCCATGCGGTCATGTTATTGACCTGTTGAATTTCGTTCATCTTCACGGGTGAGGAAGACAAAAAATAAACGTCCAGTAGCCCTAAAACGGTAATCGTTGTATCGCATTTGGCCATGTCTTGGTTATATAGTGTCGTAGATTGGTTCGATTAATGTATCTGAAGAGAGCTACGACACAAAAGCATGGCCAATTTGAGTTGAAATACGGTATAGCTGTGCGTGTGGTGGCGATTTATTTAAATCGTTTTAAAACCACCGTTCCATATTTATCATCATTAACAATTAAAAGTAGAAAATCATTAATTAAATTTGCCAATTATGCTTTGATTATGCGGTTTATATTGTGCGATAGAAATTAAATCAGTTGGATATGGGGGTCAGTTTTAAAATCGGCGAAAAAATTCGATTATAATTAATGTACGGAAATTGGTTGGGTATTATAGTAGGTATAGTTGGTGAGGTTAGGTCAAATTCGTGATTGTCTTTAAATGATTTTTCTTCTAATCAGAGGGGAGTAAAATAATTCAATTTGACGGTATATATTTTATCGTTGATAATGATGGGTCTATTCTATCAACTTGTTTGCCTTTCACTATTTACTATTCAATATTTATAGGGTAGTTATTTACAACAATATTAATTATAAAATTTTATTTGGTAATTTATTGTAATAATCCGAGGGTTAAAATCGGTTTTAATGCGTGTTTAAATCAAATTAGAAAGTTGATTAGAAATTGGTTTAATAATTTGTAAAATTAACAAGTATTTATATGCTCAACTAGTTGGAAACTATTGTTTTTCTACCTGTTTGAATATTCAGGTTTTGTTCGCATTTTCCTCCAATAACCTTGCTTTTTCTTGATTTGAGCAATAGAAAATTTTGAAATAATTCAAGCCCTTTTTGGGTATTCAATAGAAATATTTCGATTGAGTGTTAAACTTGGTTGAAAGAGTATTTCAAGAATTTGGGCTAAATTTCGAATGAGTTAAAGATCCCTCAAGATTCATTGTGGGGCCAACAAAAATGTTTTGTGTTTATGGAGAAAAATGAGAAAGAACCATGTGGGGAGCATCCTTGAGTCATTCCGAGTAATTTGACGTGCTTGGCTCGTTTTCAAAAATTTTGTTGGAATAATCTGCTCGAGAAGCAGGTCGCATTCTCTTCCATTTCGATGCAAATTTACAATCTTCGTCCGATAGACTTATGAGAAATCGGTTGAGACAATCTACTTTCATCTAGCCAATTATGCATCTCGAAAACACATCTGTTGTGTTACTTAGAATGTTCATTTTCGAAAAAATCGGTCCTTTTAGAAGCTGTTTTTGTTTTTGGAAAAACGGAAAGGAAATTGCTCTAGCCATAACTTCCCTTGATCTACCTGTATGGGTTTCATTTCATTTTATTGGTGGTTTTCGCAATTATCAGAAAATTCGGAAGGGTTTTCCAAATTTCCTAGGCCTATTTCTGCATAGATTTGTATTCTGAATCTAATGATAGCTTTAAGTTTGATTATTTGTAATGGGAAATCGTTAACGTTTACTTCGATCTTTTAAGTCGCTCTCCAATCTTGTAGTTAGTTCAGCAACTCTGTGTGTTGACAGTCAAAAAGGCGTATTCATAAAATTGTTCAAGATAATCTTCAAGGATGATGATCATCATCAAATTGAAGACAGTCATCATTGCTTATTCATGACGATTCTGACAAGAGTGAAATAGAGAAGTTGCACAGTCATTTATGTGTTGATTGTCTCTCTTATCGGTTTGTAAGGAATTTACAAGAATCAGTTGGTCCGCCACATTTTTTTAAACTTCGACAAACTTCGAGGATGGTCGTCCTTTATTTTACATATAGGCGGAATTTTGTTGTAGTCGACCAAATTATTGGATGTCACGAAAATTTTAGAGAATGCAATAGATAGCTTTATTCGCGTCTCTTTTTCTTGAAAAATTACTCTAGAGGTTCAATTCTAAAGTGTTAAGTTTTTTTCCAATGGATGCCTAAAGTTTGCAAAGGTTGCAAAAATGTTCCTTTCCAAAGACATAGTAATTGTTGCCCAATTTTTTTTATTGAAGGTGCTAGCTTAAATTACACAATGTCACATAAGCATATGCGAATTTGACACAGTCTGACACAATCCACCCAAAATTAACTAAATGCTATTTTGACATAGCTTAGAGCAACTCATCTTTAGATGAGTTGCTCCATCATCGTATTATCTTCATATTGTCATTATACGGAAAGCCAAAATTTTGCTCTGATTTATCTTAAAGGATTCCTACTGTTCTTTTAATGATGTTGAAGCCTCTGAAACTAATTGAAAATATAGGTACCGGTTAAAATCTTTCTATCCTTATGCTCTTGGATTTTTCCAATTTTAATTTTTAGATTTGTTAATAGTTGACTATTCTCAAAAATTGTACTTGCTTTATAATTTCGATTTTTACAAGATCTATTTGAATTTATTTCCTGATACATTTTATCGGCAATTTTTTTATTGTAGGTAGATAAGACAATTTGTCATCAAAATTTGAGGTCGAATCTAATTTTATTTGATCAGCTGCTACTAGAAACTAACTCTTCTAACATATATTTGAAATTTTGCAATATCTCATTTACTAACAAGTATTAAGATGATGTAAGCTTAGCAATAGATGATTATAATTTAGAGCAATAATTGTTCACCATATGAGAAATTTAGAACTACTTTTTTTTGGTTGTTACAGACACTAAATGAGTTGTTTTACAGTTGTTTGCCCGTTAGTAAAATTCGCATTGATCATCACCCTGACCTTGGCAAAAACAAAAAATGTAAATTATTCAAATAGGAGAGTTGAGCGATGAGAGGAACAAGTTCATTCATTCAATTAATTCGAATAATGAACCCCACCTATTAATTATCGATATTCGAAAATTAATATTGCATTTTTTACATACCTCTGTAAATATTTGATCAAAATATGGAAATTGGTATACGTGTGTGTATTAGCAACGAAGCGGAAGGGTAATTTAATCATCATCATGATCATCAGTATAGCAAAACATAACACACAAGAAACACATCTAGTATGTAATCGAATCATGACTAAAACGACCTGAATGAAGGTCGGAACATTACACGAGGTGTGTCGAATATGTAACAGTTTTTTTTTATATTTTATACATGCATTAGGTATATAATTTTGCTAGTTTAAATAAACGCGAATTGTGTGACTTCTATAATTATTACAATTGCATTAATATTAACGAACAACAACAGAAAAAATGATGTTATTTAGGTCAGTAACTGTACAATAATCCGTATTCATTATTTTAACACATACATAGAAGTATTGACATGAAATTAAAATTGTATCTAATTGTGGGTAAAAAGTCAACTTAACACCGCCCAGATTTAACACTACTGGAAATTTCTTGGTACATAAATAAGACACACACGTGCTATTTGTTTTCATAGTTGTTAAAGAAAAAATCTAACTCAATGAAACTATTATGAGAAATTCTATTACAACATTGAAATGTAACGAAATCAAAATCGTTTATAATGTTGCCCCATTTCGAATACTATTGTTTTTTTTTATAAAAAAAATCGTTTAGGTATTATATTAAGAATTTCAACGATTACACAATATTGAAGTTTGGAGGTAGAAAATGGGAGAATTTATCGTTTATAAGTACAGAAATTTAAAGAAGCAGTTTTACAATACAAAACCTGTGATTATACAATTTTTTTCTCTCTTCATCTTCTTCACTTTGATAGTTGTTGGTTTTTTGGCTTTAAGGCAAATAAAACCATCCGCCCAAAAAACCTACGCTACTCAATAATAACTGATCCATTGTAGTATATCGATGAGACAAGTTGTTTTATGACAATAACAACAACATTATAACAAGAATATAAAGTGGGTAAAAATTAATTCCTTTTTTCCCCTCTATTGTTATTGTGGTTTATTCTGTATAAAGAAACAAGTCGTTCCATTAATAAATGGATAACTTCTGATACAGTTTCGTTATAAACGATCTCATTACTTTAATGTTTCGGTTGTATGGTTTTAAAAGAACATTTTTTTGAGATTAAACACATGACCTAACTTTAGTTTTTTTTCTTCTGCGTTATGATAACGAATTATAAATGAATAAATTCGGTTGTAATGTTGGTTTAATTTAAAATATTCTCGATAAACTAAGATTTACATTCAATTTTATTAGTTTTTATAAGTATGTTTGTCTATTATTTATAGTATAGTTATAAAATTACAATTGTCATGTGGAATATTTAACAGGAAATGCGGGCTTTGATGTGAGTAGGCGATTATCAATTTGCATTTAGACTTTTATCTGTTGAATTATATCGATAAATTTCGAATTGCTTTAGATCTAACTATCAAATAAATGCAACTTTCATATCGAATCTTTGATGTTTTCTAAGTTAGTTTACGAAATAATTTAAATAATCGATGTTTTGCGAAGGACTGCTGTAATATTGAGTGAAAATATTGCACAATTTTTATTTTCTAGACTATAACAACAAATTTAGCTTCTAGCTTTAAAGGCTGGTTTGATATCTACAGAGGAATTTTCCTTTATTTATCGCTCTAAAGTAAAGTATTAGAACGCATTGGAAGGTGTACTTAAGTCGAAATTTGGCATTTTTGTGGTTTTGCTTCCAGAATAATCCAGTTGTATTTGAGTTAAGGAACAAAAACAAATAAAATAAACCCGAATATTTTTAAATATTTCCATTTAGAGGGGTGATAGGAACAATAAACTGAAAATTGGGGACTTTTTTCTAAATTTGGGACCACAAATTCTTATAGAATCTATTCAAGACAACATTTTTATTATTTCCAATCTCCTATATTTATTCATAGAATCTTCAACGCTTAAAAGTTCTGAGAAATTTCCAGATTAAATTTCATTAAATTGATCTCTACAGTACAAAATAAGGGAGAAATACTTTTCTAAGGAGTTCCATTACTATCTCTTCAGGCTATTTACAATTCCTTCATAATTTCATGCCTCTTTTCAATACTAATAAGGACTTTAATTTTGAAATAACAGGATACGTATTGAGTCAGGAATACTACCAAATAATGTTTGACAAACTAGTAATGACGGAAATAATTCCTCCCTGTTAATGTCATCATCACTTTCAATTTCAAATTCCATACAATGATTGTTCTCCAATTTGAAATGGTTGTATTTCCTGTCTGTGGAAAATAATTAAACTGTATTCGTATAGCAATTTGTATGTGTTTGTGTATCTATTTACTATTCCATTATCGTTAATGAGTATCGTTGATGGATTTTAAAATCACAAATTAATCTTGCAACATAATTATCAACGTTGTCAACATGTCTTTGTATATGTGTGTGTATTTGATGATTATTATGATTCTCTTCTTTTATATCTATGTATAATGTTTAATATTTGATTTGATTTTCTTTTATTTTTATCCAACAATCCATCCATCTATCGTATTTATGTATATGGTAGCAATTAAAATTCTTTAGTGTTGAATATTTATTATTATACAGTGGCGTAACATACATTTATAATAACAACAATAAAATGATGATTTCTTGTCCTGTATTTCTCTATTCAATACAGTTAAATGTTGAATGCAAAACTCGTTGACAACTAGTAGATTTAATGAAATTCGTTTTCAAAACTCTTTATAGTTGTGTTAGTAAAACATTTAAGTGCATTTTGGTATTGTAACAATTTCAAAGATCTCACTTATCACTTAAGTGATAGAATAACAAGAATATAAATTCTAAAAGTACACATATATATATACAATCTGTATATACATATACGTTTAGTTAGATGGAAAGAAAGACGAAAGAAAGAAAACGAAAGCGTTTATGTTTACCTTGTTAAAAGATCGTTACAAGACAACAAATTATTTCAGACATTTTCAGTAGGATTGTAGTCATGTGAAATATCTTTATAGTAATAAAAGTTTTAGATTTTCAATGTTTTCTACAATCAACAGAGTTTCTTGAAGATAGTTTTATATCTACTCACAATCAGTATTAAATATTTCGTACACTGACGAGAAAATCCTCTAATTTTGTTTATATCGAGCGTTAATATACAGAATATCCAGATAAATAATAGAATAATTCCTGTAATTTTTTGAAGATTTGTAAGATAGTTCTATAGAATGCTTTGACAAAATTAGAATCTCGTAGTTAATTTGGAAGTTGATCAAAAAACGCTCACTTCTGACTTACAATTAGCAAGCAGCTGCACAGTTGAAACGCTTTAGAATAACTGTAGAATTCTCTAGACATTGAGTTTTGTTTTTCTTTATTATTTTTTGAAATAGATGGCATTGTTTCAGGTTTTTTTAGAATGCAAAATCAACGGTTTTGACCGATATCCAAACGAGCTACAGGGTTCTGATTTTGGTAAAATAATCTCCAAACACTTCTAGGTTAAACTATTTAGGAATGGCCAAATTGTATAACTCCTGAACATTGCAATTTTATATCCACAGGCATATAAAATAACTTTTAAAATGATGCTAAGCTAAAACTAGAGGGTTTATATGGACACTCCGTATTATTTGGAGGGCCTCTGGAGCTAATTTTATCAGAATTTGGAAGTTGCTCAAAAACGTTTATTTTTGAAGATATCGCGATCTTCAAAATTGAGTTCCATGCATCAAAAGACTCAAAAGGACTTAAAGGTGCTCTCAAAAAAAATTTTTCGTTTTTGCCTTTGGAAAAACGCATCAACAGGCTCCAAAGTACTTTTTGCCTTTGGAAAACAATGAGGAGCAGTTCTGAATTATTCTATACTCTATTTTTAAATTGGTAGGAGTGATTTAAATTTTGCGCCCCTAAATGCTAACTTCACATTGGCTATTTTACAGACAAGTTTACACAACTCAAAAATAATACCTAAGATTTTGAAGTTCTGATAGTACTCCAATATGTAAATTATAAAACATAGTTCTTATCAGAGAGCTAATATGTTAGATTTGAGATAAAAATGAGCCATAAGTATTTAAATTTACGGCCAAAACGATCCAGTTTTTGTTTTTAGTGACTTTTTGTATAAACCCGGCTTTAAGCATTACTCCTCCTAGTTTAAAAATAAAGTATAGGTCATTTGGCGTTTTCAAAAACTGAAACGATCGTTTTTGACCAACTTCCCGATAAGCGAAGGGCTTCAGATGTCACTAGTCTTTAGGGGCTCCTATAAATTCTTAAAATATAGGACTTCTCTTGAATTTTTATAATAATTCGCACAGAGTGCCAAAACAAATGTTCAAAAACCTTCAGACATTGTGGATTATCAAAAATACAGACAGTTAAAAATGATAGTTATTTTGTGTTTGCATAAGTATTGTTTTCTTTAGCTTATCTTTTACAGGACAAAACTTTTCTATAGCCAAATTTAGCACAACAATAGAAACCGATTGACGTTACAAAATATATTTTTGCCAAACTTATAAAACATCCTGTCAATTGATTGATTAGTATTCAAATAACATAAACAATGCACATATGGAATAATTACAATATTTTTTATATATAGGTTTACAATATTGAGGTTATTTTATTGAAATTGCAACAAACTAAATGTATAAAGTCAAATGTATATACGTTCATTCACCCTATTAGAACACGAAAAAAAAAATCACGACAATATTAAAGTCAATCAGGTCGTCGAGTACGAAGATGTATGGTTTCGTGAAATCTGATAAGCGATCAATCGACAAATTATACAAGTGAAGAGCTAAAGATATGACCACACTTGATAAATCTGTATATATATTTTTAGGTTAGAAAGTATCAGTTGCATCCGCAAATACATTTAAGATGTCAATTTTTATTATCGTTTCTTAACTTATAAGATGTATGTGTTGTTTTGAAATCAAAAACTAGTCATGTTGTCTATAAAAGTGCCTAAATAATCTGAATTTGTTGTTGTTTGTTGTTTATTTCTCCGTGTGTGTGTAGTCGTCTAGGTGCAGCTTAATGAAAGCTGCTCAACGGGAGACGACAAAAAAATAAATAAATGTTCACTATATGTATAGAGATACATACATATGTACAAATGAATTATTTTCTGTATGTTGTACATGTGCATATGTAGTACGTATGTCTCCAGTGGATAATCCTAACTACACTGTCATCATCATATTTACATACATACATATGTACATGGATAGTTGTCATAAATGGTTTCAACAATTTTTAGAATATCGTGATGTTGATGGGGAGAATCGTTGCATATGCATACAACATTGAACATGATAACTACAGAAATAGCCACATGATCGTAAATATTTGATGGAATGAACGATTCAAATGTACAACATAGATGACATTGAAAATCTGTATACCATGTTATTCACTTTTTATGGCAACTGTTTGATTGGAGAATATTTTAGCCAAATTTGAATCTTGCAGCTCATTTGTAAGTTTGTCAAAAAATTTGCTTTTGGTGAATAATGCGATTTTTTGAATGGCTCAGAATTTTTTCCGTTTTTTTCCATTTTAGAATGGAAAAAAATAAAAAATCGAGCCATTCTGAGTCATGTTTCTTCGCAGCCTATGAGCCTATAAGCGTACGTCAGTTTCTTGTTCCAGCTTAGCAATCTGCATTACCGACAATCAACAGGTTGTCGGTAATGCAGATTGTTGCAACACAAACAAGATCTTGTCGGTAATGCAGATTAAGTTGAAACAAGAAGCAGACCTACGTTCACAAAATCATAGACTACTGAGAGGAGAAATATCGTGAAACACCCTATAACTCATTTATGAAAATCGCGACATTGTTAAAAATGAGCTTTTGACCAATTTTGGAGTGAGCTACGAAGCTCACATTTTGCCAGGTACTTTCTTAAAAGTCATAGTAGTTTCCCAATTAGTTGCCAAATAATAGCAGTTGTCATAAGAATTTTTTAACATTAATAATGGCTATTATTGTGGGACTTTGATTAAAATATAAAATCCAATAGTTGAATGAAATTAGAACAGTTTCATGGACTGATTTTAAATTGTCCGTTAATTAACATCTAGAGTGGTTGTTGGTATGAATTTTAATGAATTCGTTCTAATGAATACTTAATTGTTGTTAATACTCAAGCATTTTTTGAAGAGGTCAAGAAAAATTCGTTTATTAAAAATTTTCTCGTTATATAAAAGTCAGAAAATCCATTCCTATAATTTTTAATAGTAATATAATTTTTTTTTTGGAAATATACCTATTTGTATGTGTGACATAACAACACGTACTTGTCGTAATTAATTTTGTTTGTTAGATAGTAAAAGGTAATTTCTCTCGGTCAGTATGAGACTGGATTTGTATCTTTCTCTCTTTCACATTATTATTATTTATATAATTTTGTTAATATACAGGGTGTTTACAATCTACCTTTGTTAGTTCATTAGATTCTCTACAATTTTTGTATTAGAGTTCAATTAGATCGGATTTATAAGCGCATTTATGGCCATTCAATATGTGTAACGGGTGTTAATGTTTCGTTAATCATTCGATTTATATTCAACAGAAATAGCGATATTTGTATATACAGTGCGGACCATTTAAAAATATATGTATAATTTAAAAAAGTTCCATCAGTTGGTGAACGATTCGAAACATATTTTAAAGTTTTATCGAGGAGTCCTTGGAGATCATTTTAGAGCTTATCAAGAAATCAGTTAAAAAGCATTTCTTTTAGACAACTATGTAAAACATGGAAGAATGACGCAAAGCTGCTCTTCAAGTTGAGGCACGAAGTTCAAATTTTGCGAAAATCTTGCTCTGGGATTCCCCTACAGATCCCCAAAGTAGTTTTTGAATTGCTCATCAACTAGTAGTAGTTATCGTTAAATTTTATACTTTTAAATGGTCCACACGGTATTTAAAACGCCTACAGTTTATAGTAGTAGTATTTTCCAATAATTCCTTCTCCCTCAGTGTCAAATTTCTAATAATTTCCCTTCATTTACCACCCAACCATAATAAATAAGATCCATTTGGTGTATGTACGTGATTTGAAAGAAACACTATTCATATATGTATATACATATTTATAAAACAGACATTTATTTCACTTGCGTACAAACATTCATAAATATAGATAAAGATTTTTCAACAGAAAAAATTGTGTTGGTTTAATAACAAACGATTCGAATCTAATTTACTGAAGAGTAATGGATGGAAAAGTGCCCAATTTCTAATAAAACTAAACAACTAATAGCTATTTCGTATTTCATCCCCTTATTTCTTTTATCATTAATCGCGATAAAACCCATTTATTTTCTGATTGTTATAGAAAAGTCTATGTTGCTATTATAGTCATCCTTTAACGACTTGACTATACATTATAAAGTCGTTATAGCATTACTGTAATAACTTACGAATTTCACCCCCTAATTTATCTCTTTAATCGTCAATCGTGATAAACTTGAGTTCTATCTATTATAGAAGAGTTTGTTTTTATTATAGTTTGTATTCTTTTATATAATAAAGTCATTTTAGGATTACTATAGAGAAATATTGGTTGAAAACTTACAAGTTTCGTGATTTATTAGTAACAAATCTAATGAGAAAACTTTATAATTTGTTATCATAAAACAATTTACAATTAATCAAACTTTAGCTATTTAATTTATAGTTCAACTTTACCGGATTTTTATAATTGCTCTTTCTTATTGTTCAATGCATTGATACTTTTTAATTCCATATAAAAAACAATTATTGTTAATGAGTTAATTAAAGACAACATGAAAATGTACTCACAATACATACAAAGTTATAATAAATAACAATAAAAGAATTCAACAAAAAGGGAGGGATTCTTGTGTAAATAATTCAATGCAAATTAATTGTCATTATCGCAATAAAATGGATAATAAACTATTTAAATAGGTGATAAACGTTTGGATTTCACAAAAATTATTGTGATGATGTTAATGATGGTATTTTAAGAAGAAGAGAAAGTTCAATATTTTCCTTTAAGATTTCAATCTAGCAGAAATTTAAATGTTCTTTTCATTGAGCGAGAAATAAAGAAAAATGTATATCGTGGGATATAAAATACGAAATTCAGTGTGAACAATAGCAAATCTTCCATTAAATATAACGAAATTTCGTCCATTGACTAGAACGCTGTACTTTATTTAAAGTACCTTGAAATTTAACTTGGAAAACTTGAGAATATTGCTTAATTATGATAACTTTATGCTGCATTAAGTTTTCCATTATTAATTAGATAAAATTAGGATAATCCTAACTTTATTGTAATAATGTCCAATTTCATTTGATTAAACCACTCCAAAGTTTGATCAAGATTGTCAAATAGCGGTAATTATAACAAATGTTTCTTATTCTGCGTTATCATCTTATTCAAAGGGGATTTACATCATTCGAATACATTTAGATTTTAGTTTATATCGGCCAAGTTACTCGAAAAATATTTTGAAAGTGTCATAGAGTCGCTCTCAGATAATGTTTTAGTCAAATTTGAACCTTGTAGCTTATCCGGAAATCAAAAAGGCTTGTTTTGTAATTTGCAAAAAGGGCTAGACTTGTAAAACTAAGACTGACTCAAAAATCAGCCCAATATATTTCGATCTATTCCAGAATAAAAGGGAAAAAACAATATTGTGGATCATTTTATGTTGTTGAATATCGAAATATCATTAGAAACTAGCGCTTTTGACAAACTTCTAGTGAGCTGCAGAGTTCAAATTTTGCGATCCTTAAAATATTTTTAAATCGCCCAAGAAATGGTGGGATTTACCTTCAAATTATGTAGACGGACGTGGTCCACCCGGTGTATTAGAAATAAGAGGGTGTACATCTCAAATTTCTAATCTGTAACCCCATCATTATTTTTAGAAAAAGATCAAATTCGATTTCGTTTTGCAGAAGGTAATCTGATCTTTCTCCTCGTTATTTAAAATATATCCGATTTCAAAGGAGTAAAACTACATATAAAAAAATCACCATAAGGGTGGTTGAAATGAAATATGGAATAAATCCAAACAGAAATTATAGAAAAATGTAAAAAAAAACGCTACCTATTGTTAATTTAAATCGATGTTGTATAATTCAGCTTTCACTTAACAGGTGTCGGTATAATAGCTAATAGAAATCGTAAATCCCCCATCTATTTATATTTAGCAAATTATCCAACATAAACCTATTATTTTTAATAACGAGGAGGAAAAGTAACGAGTAAATTAATGTTCCTTTTACATCATTAATTCCATTCTTTTCATTTGTACAAATTACCTAATTTTTCTTCAACGTTTTTAATTATGTTCAAATAAGCGAAACAAAAATATAGAGCAAAAAATGAAGGGGGTGCTTTATTCTCTTATGCCCTATACAAAATTAAGAATTGTATTAGATATAAACCGGAAGGAAGTAACCATCTTCCGTTACAATAATAATTGTCTCTTTTTCCATTATCCTGGAAGGCATAAGGCTTTAATGATATCTTAACAAGAATTGTTGTGGAACGTTTAAATGAGTGACGGTTGATAAGAATCTTATTTGAGGGACGATTTATTCATCCTTATTATTATTAAAGGTCGTTTTTGTTAATTTCCTTTGTGTATCTTTACTATTCCAAAAATTTCGATCGATAATCTTGAATGTTCGCTCATCTGTATCTATTTCCGTTATATTAAACGATTTAAACCTACAGATAAATTATTGACAAGGTTCCATAGCGGAAAGTATGTAGTGAAAAAGAAATAAAAAAATTAATAATAATAATAATAAATTGGAGATATAAACGATAAATGAAAAGAACAAAAGCAGTTCAAGGAAACTGTGTCTGTGTTTAAACACTGCTATTAATTGTAAACGAATAAATAAGAATGAATCTTTTGTTCAGTAATGGATTATAAAATTAATTGCGTCTGGTAACAAAACTATTGGGTAACAAGTTTAATATTTTATGTTTTTTCGTTGGTAATTTCCCAAAACAATAACAAATTTGCTTATCATTTTTTAAATGTACATAATCATCGATTTGAGGGAGCGGAAGTGCAATACAAACACAAATAGTACAGCGTAGAGTCGTACTTTGATTCACACAGAGATGTCGCTCTAAGAAAAACATTCGCCCAGCAAAATCCTACGCCACTTGCTATCTTATTTTGCTCTATTTAGAAAATATTCCAGTATGGTCATTTGTAAAAATTGAAGAAAATAAAATTGTTCTAGAATTTTGAAATATTTATGCGAGAAATTGCGAGTTCTATAAAGAAATTTTGATTTACATTCGCCCAGCAAAATCCTGCGCCGCTTGCTATCTTATTTTGCCTGTTTAGGAAATATTCTAGATGGCCATATGTAAAATTTATTTATTATTCTAAAATTTTGAAATCTTTATGTGAGAAATTGCCGGTTGTATAAAGAAATTTTTATTTACTCGATTTTAATAGAAAATTTACAAAAATTTAGCACTTTTAGTCCAAATTTTGAAAATTAAGGTGAAAAATTTCTAGTAGTGTTTACCTACAATCAGAATTTTAAAATTTTTATGTGAAAAATTCCAGATTAATTAAGACAATGTGACAATTTGACTTAATAGAATTTTTTCAAAAATTTAGCACTTTTAATCTAAACTTTGAAAATTAAAGTGAAAAATTTTACTTCATTTAGTGGTGTCCACTGTCAGAATTTAAACAAAATGGAGCTCTTGTTTTAGAATTCTATAATTTTTATGTGAGAATTTCAAAATTAATTAGGGCAATTTGATTTTAATAGAATTTTTTCAAAAATTTAGCACTTTTAGTCCAAATTTTGAAAATTAAAGTCGAAAATTTTGCTCCATCTAGTAGTGTTTACAGTCAGAATTTAAACAAAATAGCGCTCTTGCACAGAATTTTAAAATTTTTATGTGAGAATTTCCAGATTAATTAGGGCAATGTTAATTTATTTGATTTTAATAGAATTTTTTCAAAAATTTAGCACTTAGTCCAAATTTTGAAATTTAAAGTCGAAAATTTTGCTCCATCTAGTGGTGTTTACAGTCAGAATTTAAACAAAATAGCGCTCTTGCTCAGAATTTTAAAATTTTTATGTGAGAAATTCCAGATTATTTAAAGAAATGTTAATTTATTTGATTTTAATAGAATTTTTTCAAAAATTTAGCACTTTTAGTCCAAATTTTGCTCCATCTAGTGGTGTTTACAGTCAGAATTTAAACAAAATAGTTCTACAAATTTAAAATTTTGATGTAATATTTTCCAGATTATTTAAGGAAATGTTAATTTATTTAATTTAATAGAAATTTCTCAAAACTTTAGCACTTTTAATCTAAACTTTGAAAATTAAAGTGAAAAATTTTACTTCATTTAGTGGTGTCCACTGTCAGAATTTAAACAAAATGGAGCTCTTGTTTTAGAATTTTAAAATTTTTATGTGAGAATTTCCAAATTAATTAGGGCAATTTATTTGATTTTAATAGAATTTTTTCAAAAATTTAGCACTTAGTCCAAATTTTGAAAATTAAAGTCGAAAATTTTGCTCCATCTAATAGTATTTACAGTCAGAATTTAAACAAAATAGTGCTCTTGCACAGAAATTAAAGATTTTTATGTGAGAAATTCCAGATTAATTAGGGAATGTTAATTTAATTGATTTTAATAGAAATTTTCGAAAAATTTAGCGCCTTTGATCCAAACTTTGAAGATTAAAGTGAAAAATTTTCTTTCATTTAGTGGTGTCCACAGTCAGAATTTAAACAAAATAGTTCTACAAATTTAAAATTTCTATGTAATATTTTCCAGATTATTTAAGGAAATGTTAATTTTTTTGATTTTAATAGAGATTTTTCAAAAATTTAGCACTTTTAATCCAAACTTTGAAGATTAAAGTGAAAAATTTTGCTTCATTTAGTGATGTCCACAGTCAGAATTCAAACAAAATAGCGCTCTTGTTTTAAAATTTTAAAATTTTTATGCGAAATTCTTCAGATTATTTAACGAAATATTAATTTATTTGATTTTAATAGAAATTTTCGAAAAATTTACCACTAGTTCAAAATTTGAAGATTTTGTTTTATTTTGAAAATATTCTTTCACTCTAGATCATTACAATCAAAATTTAGAATTTTAGGGGTTTTATTTTAAAAATTGCTATAGTACACCCTGTATATTCAGTAGCGATTCGTTCACATTTAAAGAAACAATAGGAACATTTAATTCGCAGATGGGGCAGTAATTTCGCTTTGAATTTCAGCAACTCAATTACAGTACAAAGGGAATAAATTCTATTCTAAATCATCCCTATTAAGTTTTAATACAATAGCCTCAATGCTTACAAATAGATTATTAAACTAAAATAGAGTAACTCAATATATGAAATTTGGTTTATTCATTTATAATTTAATTACTTAGGATAATTGAATAATAACGTAATGATAAAACTATGTATGTT
>JACDRQ010000828.1:824-24128 GCA_013841215.1 Hycleus cichorii
TATTCTTTTGTCACAATGATATTACAGTTAACTCGTCTTTTTTCAATGACGTATTGTTAGATTATTGGCAATTTTCAAATTTTGCGCCTTCATGGAGAACCAATGAGATTTGTCCACATAAAATCAGAGTATTCTTTAATTTAGTTTTGACCAAAGCCTACTCTAATAACACACAATTTTATTTTAAGTTACTGTATTAATATTGTTTTGTTTCAATGATCTTAAGTTGGCTTTGGATTTTTCAATGACGTATTGTTCGGTTATTGGTTATTTTCAAATTTTGCGCCTTCTAGAGAACCAATGAGATGTTACCAAATAATTTAATTTTGACCAAAGCCTACTCTTAACAGTTAACTTGATTGTATTGCATCAAACGAAATAAAATGACAATTTGGTAGGTAAATGACGTCATATCCTTCCACAATCAATAATTTATTAATAATACTATACAATTTACAAAAATATCAACAATTATCGACTATAATTTCGTATTTTCAACCCCAATTTCATCGACAATATCACATTGTTGTTGTAATTGTTGATTTCTTGTTAAATTATTAAACCATAACGGTTGTAAATCTAATTCTTGTTCAATATTTAAATACTTTTTGGTTTTTTGATAATATCGTTTATCGTAGATTTTCTTTTGTATTAGAAAATCGATAAGGAAATCCTCAACGAATAGACAAACAATAAAATTAATTACAGCTAAACCGATAATTGTATAACGACCGTTGTATTTCGGTGGTGTTTTCAATTCGAAAATATCCTCGATCCATCTAGTCGGATAGACTGTTATCAATAAACAAACGATTGTCATTATTATTATCGATAACAGATAGATATAATTCGTATAGATCGGTTGTCTGTACGGTTTACCTTTCGAGAATATCACGGCCATTATGATGTATTGATACAGTGATATTGTGAATATCGCGTAATTTTCGTAACAATCATAATACGACGGACGTTTCGGATCATAAATGAACGGCACAAACCAATCGAAAATTTGCAACAGATAATACGCAAACAATTGAAACGCTATTGTTATTATTATAAACGATATTATCGATAATAACGGTATTATTGATAATAACGACATCATCGGCGGTCGATTATATAGAATATCATACGATTTCGTTTTGCCGAAGAACGATGCAAAATTCAATATCAAACAAATATCGATGAATAGAAATTGGAATGATGTTAGATTCGAATTGATTTCGTATAATATCAATACTGATATTAATTCGGTTAGACTGTAGCACAACATCAATTTGAATAGGCCGAATGAGGTGACTAGGGCGGCACGGCCTTCTTTGATTATTTTCGTCGTGCACGTGATGTTCGCTTGTTTCGATGTAAACGGGCTGGCAACACTGGATTCGGCCTCCGATAGGGAGATGCCAACGTGGGCGGCTTTCAAAGCACCACAATCGTTGGCACCATCGCCGCACATTGCTGCAAAAAAACGATAAAATTTCAAATTAACCGCCAAAATTGTAGTGGCGATAATTAACAATAGATGGCGTTTGTATTTCGATTATTTACCGCAGGATACTGACAATTCAAATAAAACCGCCAAAATTATATTTGCAATAACAACCAACGGGGGGCTTTGATACTCACAGTTGGCTTTGCTTTGATTCGTTATGTCATAGCTTGCTTTATACTTTAAATTGGATATTTTTCATTATAACAAAAACAAATGAAGTAAGTTTTAAATTAACCGCCATAATTCTGCCGTGAATAAGCAATAGATGGCGTTTATACTACGGTGGTTTACCGTTGGATATCGAAATTCAAATAAAACCGCCAAAATTCTATTTTCAATAAGAACCAATAGATGGCGATTATACTCAGGTTGGGTTTTGTTTTGATTCGTTAATTCACAGCTTGCTTTATATTTTAAATTTGAATTTTTTTATAATCGCGACACAGCCTACTATGACATAAAATACGGTTAAATTACAAAATTTCAAATAAAACCGCCGAATTATACTTCGGATAACAAGCAAAAGATGGCGTTCATACTATGTTGGTTTATTTCGAAGTTGGCTATGCTTTTTGTAATATCATAGCCTACTTCATATTTTATATTTGACATTTTTCAATTGAAGAACAAGTGAAAGAATCAATTTTATAGCCTACTGTGAGATAGAATATTGTTGGATATTTAAATTTTAAATAAACCGCCAACATGATACTTCCGTGAAGATGGCGTTTGTACTACGGTGATTTACCGTTGGATACCTAAATTCAAATAAAACCGCCAAAATTATATTTTCAATAACAACCAATAGATGGCGTTTGTACTCATAGTTGGTTCTGTTTTGATTCGTTAGTTCACAGCTTGCTTTATATTTTAAATTTGATATTTTTTATAGCCGCCACACAGCCTACTATGACAAAAAATTTCAAACAAACCGCCGAATTATACTTCGGATAGCAAACAAAAGATGGCGTTCGTGCTATGTTGATTTATTTCGAAGTTGGTTATGCTTTTTGTAATATCCTAGCCTACTTCATATTTTATATTTGACATTTTTCAATTGAAGAACAAGTGAAAGGATCAATTCTATAGCCGGAACAAGTGAGATAGATTACTGTTGGATATTTAAATTTCAAATAAACCGCCAAAATTATACTTCCGCGAAGATGGCGTTTGTACTACGGTGATTTACCGTTGGATAGCGAAATTTCAAATAAGACCGCCAAAATTGTATTTCCAATAACCACCAACAGGGGGCGTTGGTACTCACAGTTGGCTTTGCTTTGATTCGTTACGTCATAGCTTGCTTTATACTTTAAATTATATTTTTCATGATGAAAAAAACAAATGAAGAAAGTTTCAAATAAACCGCCATAATTCTTCCGTGAATAAGCAATAGAAGGTGTTTGTACTACGGTGATTTACCGTTGGATACCGAAATTTAAATAAAACCGCCAAAATTATATTTTCAATAAGAACCGATAGATGGCGTTTGTACTCATAGTTGGTTTTGTTTTGATTCGTTAGTTCACAGCTTGCTTTATATTTTAAATTTGATATTTTTTATAGTCGCGACACAGCCTACTATGGCATAAAATACGGTTAAATTACAAAATTTCAAATAAAACCGCCGAATTATACTTCGGATAACAAGCAAAAGATGGCGTTCATACTATGTTGGTTTATTTCGAAGTTGGCTATGCTTTTTGTAATATCATAGCCTACTTCATATTTTATATTTGACATTTTTCAATTGAAGAACAAGTGAAAGAATCAATTTTATAGCCGGAAGTGAGCCTACTTTGAGATAAAATACAGTTGGATATTGAAATTTCAAATAAACCGCCAAAATTATACTTCCGGGAATATGCAATAGATCGAGTCTACCACGTTAATTTACCTCAGGCGGCTATATTTTCATATTAGTAGTCGTAGCTTGATTCATACTTCACCACATTTTGACATTATTCATGTATAATTTAAGTAAGTGAACTAAGCTACGACACAATCTAATAAAGAACATAGCCTACTATGAGGTAAAATTACTACAAATTATTATGTGGTTATGCAAACAAAAATACGCTTGTCTCAATATTGTAATACCGTGTGTCCCACGATTGTCGTCTTTTTTTTTATAAAATTAGAAAAATTACTGTACGTACATTCATAACAATGGCTATGGCTTTAGTACGTCATGTCGTAGCTTACTTCATACACCACTGGGCTTTTTTTAATTAAACAAGCAAACGAATCAAGTTACGACACTTTATAATTAATCAAGGCAAAGTCTACTGTGAGATAAACTACCATAGTATACTTGATATTATTGTTTCAATTAAAATTGTGCTATTTTATATTCTACAGTTGTCGCCCTTTTTTAGAAAATTTAAAAATTGCCCTCGAAAATTTCAAATAAAACCGCCAAAATTTTCCTTCCATTAATAACCAACAATCAACAATAATGAGTGTAGCAACCCACTATGGCTATGTTTTGATACGTAGAGTCGTAGCTTGTTTCATACTTTACAAAATTTGATACAAGCAAACGAACCAAGCTACGACACTATAAAACCAATACATAGCCTACTACAAAGTAAATTATTATTGTTCCAAGACTGTAATATCGGGTGTCCCATAATTATCACCCCTTCAATATAAAATTTTAAAAAAAGTCTTACCAACATAATAACCCAAACTTTGTAATTCCTCAATGACGTGTTGTTTCTGTCGTCCGGACATACGTGCAAAAACCACACATTTCGTTAGAATTTTCGGTATTAAATTTACATAAAATTTACTGATAACACTCCACACGTGTCCTGTTATCACCAAATGATATTTTCGTTTTGGATATTTCTCAATATCACCACAATTATTATCACCAATTTGTGCCTAAAATTTAAAAAATCAATAGTAATTGGCTATGTTTTGATTACGTAGGTCGTAGATTAATTCATAATTTGCTAAATTTGACAAGCATATGAATCAATTTACGACATAACTCAACGAAAACATGGCCAACTATGAGGGATTGAATATTTAAGACAACTCCACAATTGGCTATGTTTTGGTTACGTAAGTCGTAGATTAATTCATAATTTACTAAATTTGATATGTTTGAAGCATATGAATCAATTTACGACATAATGTGACTAAAACAAAGCCAACTATAAGGTTACTCTATACACCCTATATGACGATTTAAAGGTAGTACCTTAGTTCCCGATATTTGGTACTGCAATGTTGGTACTTCAGTTTTATCATTTTGTTGTGTCACAATTTCGATAACATCATGATCGGTTTGAATAATTCCACATTCTTTAGCCACACTGGTTGCCGTTAAAATATTATCACCTAAAATTTTACAATTTTTAAATGATTCTCACCAAAGTAGTACCAATAGTACCGGTAATCATAGCAATTTTCATATTGGCATTCTTTAAAGTTCGTATAACCCCCATAGTTTGTGGTTTTAAACGATTCTCTAAAATTATCAACCCCACAAATTCTAAATCGTGTTCGATATCGTCACGTTGTAATTTGGATATTTTATGATAAGGTACTCCTTGTAGTACTTTAGTACTCATTGCTATAACACGATAGCCTTGTTTGGTATATTCGTGTAATTTATCAAAAATACCACATGGTACTGTTTCCGGTTTTGATAATTTTACAATCATTTCCGGTGAACCTTTACAAAATACACGGAAATAATCAGTACCCAATTGTCGTACTATAACACTCATCCTTTGTAAAGTCGATGAAAATTGGTATTGTTGAATTATACCAAATTGTACCAAATCGGTACTTTTCGAACGTATCAAAGTCGGTACAAGTAGATCGAATTTGGTACTATCTGAAACTGATGGTTCCTCTAATACCCAATCGGTCGACTCAAACATCTATAAACTATTTAATTAATTTTTCAAATAAATTTAAATGAAGGTAGTACCTTTACGTCAAGCGGGTCACCGGTGAGTTCCCCATCGATTAAAGTCAACGTATGACAAGTCAACATACCTTGGAACAATAATGAATCACAATCTAGATCGTTTTTTATGTTTTTTACAGTTGGTACTATCTCTCGATTGTGTACCGGTACGACACCCCATAAATCCAAGCCGTCTTCGGTTAACGTACCAGTCTATAGCAATAAAATTGCAATTATTACAAATAATCGAGAGTGGTACTATTTGGTAGTACCTTATCGAAACAGATACAGTCGACAGAACCGGAAACGTTTATAACACGTGAGTTGATGCAGAAAATTTGATTCTTTTTTAAACGGTTTAAAGCATACAGTTTACCAACTGTCATGGCGGCTGGTAGTGCTGGTGGTACCGATATTGTTATTATATCCAATGCTTTAATTATAATATCAGTGGGTGATGTATTTCTTGACCACTAGAGAGAAAATCTTCAAGTACTGTCTGCTACTTTATACAGTACTAATTTTGGTACTTTAGAAGTACTTACTTTGGAATAAATGGTATGTACAAAAGATGCTATGGCGATAACAGTTAGAATTGCTATATATTTATAACTGTCTCGATCAAATTTGAAATCAGCCGGTGGTGGGTACAGAATACTACGTACTAATTCACCTTTTGCTGTCAAATAACCGGTACGTATAACAACAGCTCGTACATTTTCATTACCATAATAACGTGTTTGTATGATTTTAGTACCACTAAATAATGTATGACTACTATCTTCTTTTACGTCATAGAATTTCGGATTGTTCGGCAGTGCTGTCTTTGTTATAGGTACTGATTCACCTGTTTTTAAAAAATGTCGGTAGTACCTTTCTATAAGTTACTTTAAATGGTACTTACCAGTAAGCATACTTTCATTAACAATACAGGTACCATTTAGTAGTACAGCATCACATTGCATCTCACAACCATGTGATGGTATAGAAATTATATCACCTGGTACTAAATCGATGGTTGGTACTTCTTCTAGTTGGCCATTGTTGCGATTTACTGTGATTTTGTCGGTTATATGGACTGTACCTTTCAAATTTTGTTGATTCTAATCAATTAACAAAAAAAAGAAAGTCGTTACGCATAGTTTTGTATTATACGTCTTGTAGTACAGTTGTAGTACTACAGGAAGATCAGAAGTCCAGCAAATACCAGTTGTAGTACTTTAAGATAGAGGACTTGAAATATTAACGAATTTAATTTAGTGATTGAAAATAACATCCGGTACTACTACCAAGGTACTAATAGGGATTAATTATCTATAGTACTTTAGATTTCTGATTGTAAATAATACAATTTACAGTAAGTACCGAAAATATAAAAACTATTATTCAGTTAGGAAGGCATTTACATAGGTACTAAACGTGATGGTACTGCGATTCTAAAATTTCGCCTTATATTGTCGTACTGTAGTAAGATTTTAATGGTATTGCAAATTAAGTACTCTAACAAGTACTAATGCTGCTGTTTTAAAATAGAAGGTTTGGCATAATAATTCAATTTAATGATTGAGTAGGTACTATTAAGTACTAAACGCGGTTGTGTACCACAAGTACTGATATATATTTAATGTGATTTAGATTGGTATAGAAATTCTCAGGAATAGTAACGATCAGTTATTATCTGTAGTACTTAATATTTCTAATTATAAGTAGTACGATTTACATTAAGTACCACAAATATGAAATTGAGTAGAAATTTTTAGTAGATTTACGTTGTATCAGTTCCAATCAGGTGCCAGATCTAATGGTACTAGAATTCTATATTTACGATACCTATTAGTTAACATCGTACCGTAGTATAGTAGTACTTCATCAAAGATTTTATTCTGACAAGTGCAAATAGTACTACTTTGACATAGAAGTTTTGAAATATATTTCTGAAATAAATAATTGTAGATTTTTAGTGTTGATAAGGATCAATTATCATCTGTGGTACTTTAAATTTTTAAGTAAGTAGTACTATCAAGAAAAAGAATCGAAAATATTTGTTTAATTTAGAGAAAAGTTTTACACGGGTGCTAGATGTGATATTACTTGATCTCTACATTGGTACGACCATTGTATAGTTAGAGATTGGGTACTTTTATAAGTACCAAAATATGACAATGGTACTACTTGACAAAAATAAGGTCTTAACCAATTTAGATATTAAATATAGGTACCTAGAATCTGTTTCTATATACATATATTTAAATGATGGTACTACTCACCTTTCTAGTTTGAATAATCGATGTTGTAATACCAACAACTGACATAATTATGATAGCAATTGCATAATAAATATAATTCTCACATGCCCATACAATTAAACTAAACAATTGAAACATATAAAATGGCGTTAATGCCTCTAATACTAATAATGTTAAAATACTTTGTACTGGTACTATAATCTCATTAGTACCGTAAGTGATCCGCCTAAAAATTAAAAAACAAAACATTTGATTGTCGTACCACGATAATTTACCTCGAACTTGGCCATGATTTTAGCATAATTTTTTTTTATTGAACAAATATTAAATTTGGTAGATGGCCATGGCCAACTAGGTAAATTATCGTTTAAGTACTAATTAGAAAGTCGTACTTTAAACTTTGCTCATTTTTTGTGTAACCATTGAATTGATGTAATTCCGATTTTGTAATATTACGATCTAAACCGGATAATTTTATAAAGCAGTTCTTTTCCTCATCCCAAATATAGGTTAGTTTTTTACAATTGATCATGCGTACTACCTCCATACCTTCAAATAAACAGACAGTTTAATATAAATTAACGCCAACAAAACAGTGATAGTGTCGTACTTTTTTTGGTACCATCACATAGATTGAAATTTAAAAAATCGGTACGATTCGTACTATCGTTGGAAAATATCAAACCATTTATACTAATTATACTTTCGCATTTTTTTATCGTATTTTTATCGTTCGCTCTCAATATTGTAACGTTTTTCACAAAGTACGACTTGTATTTACCTTTGTAACAATCCTGTAATTGTTTTTTTATTAAATTCGGCGGTGAATGATGGACGTAGCGCGTAGCTTGACACACTCAGTCACTGTGCAATCCAGAGGCGACTCGTATTCTACTAGTGTAGCGCCATCTTTGATTATTCTATTCAAAGCCTGCTAGATTACTCAACAATTAATGTTGAAAAATCTAGATTCGATTCGCAATTATTTGGAGAAATCTCATTGGTTCTCTACAATGGCGCAAAATTTGAACATAACCAATAAGCTAGCAATACGTCATTGAAAAAACAAAACCCTTAATTCTATAGAAGCGCCAAATTTTAAAATAACCAATAATCTGGAAGCATGCTTCATTTTATAGTCACGTGATAATTTAATTGCCACACCAACTAAATATAGATAAAGTTACTAAAGGCTTGAATTCGTTAAAATTAGGGACTTTTATTCTGTTATGTTCTTTCATTAGCGAGTGAAAATTGATGGATCAAATAGGCTTTGGTTTTGCGTCAAATTTACACAAAGCCTGCTAGATTTTTCAACACCTTATTCGATTTATAATGAAAGATCTAGCAGGCGTTGGCTTATCGCATACGTCACTCTAATTCATAGGTTGCTAGATCTGCCATTACCTTGCTGCATTGATATTGGAAAATCAAGCAAGTCTCGATTTAGTGCATGCGCAATTGTTTGCAACGCAAAGCCTGCTAGATTTCTCAACATTTTAATGTATCGCTATTGAAGAACCGAGTAGGCTTTGATTTAACGCATGCTTGATTTACGCACAGCCTTCTAGATTTTTCAACAATCCACTGTATTGATACGAAAAAATCAAGTAGGCTTTAATTTAGCGCTTGCTAGATTTTCCAACACTTTGCAGTGTAATATGAACGAATCGAGTAGGCTTTGATTTAGTCAATACGTCATTTTCAAAGCCTTCTAGATTTTCCAGCTCACATTACTGTATCGATAATGAAAAATCAAGCAGGCCTTGACTTAAACTTATTGTTAGTGTATACGTCACTTTAATGCAAAGCCTGCTAGATTTGTCAACAGTTTAATGTATTAATATTGAAAAATCGAGCGGGCGTTGACTTAACGCATAGCCATCTAGATTTTTCAACATTTCGTTCAAGTAGGCTTTGGTTTAGCGCCTACTCCATTGTTTACAACAAACTGTCATCCTTACTTAAAGCCTACTAGATTTGTCAACATTTTAATGTATCACTATTGAAGAATCGAGTAGGTTTTGATTTAACTCATGCTTAATTTAAGCATAGCCTTCTAGATTTTTCAACAATTCACTCTATTGATACGGAAAATCAAGTAGGCTTTGGTTTAGCTCATGCGTTTTTGTTTGAACCACAAAGCCTGCTAGATTTTTCAACACCTTAATGTATTAAAATTGAAAAATCGAGTAGGCTTTGTCATTTTCAAAGCCTTCTAGATTTTTGGTGTATTAAAGATGAAACATCGAGCAGGCTTTGATTTATTGTTAGTTTATACGTCATTTTAAGGCACAACCTACTAGATTTACCCACACTTTGTTCTATTTATACGAAAACATAGAGTAGGCCATGATTTTGAGCATGTCACTTTGACGCAAAGTCTACTCGATTTTTCACTACTTTATTGTATTTATATTGACAAATCAAGTAAGTCTTGATTTAGCGTATGCGCAATTGTTTGCAACAAACTGTCATCTTTGCGCAAAGCCTGCTAGATTTCTCAATATTTTAATGTATTAATATTAGAAAATCGAGCAGGCTTTGACTTAAAATATGCGTGATTTAAGCCTTCTAGATTTTTCAACAATTCACCGTATTGATACGAAAAAATCAAGTAGGCTTTGGTATAGCGCTTGCGTATTTGTTTGAACTACAAAGCCTGCTAGATTGATGGATAATATTGGAAAATCCAGGAGACTTTGATTAATCAAAGCCTTCTAGATTTCCCAATACACTTTACTGTATCCATAATGAGAAATCGAGCGGGCTTTGACTTAACGCATAGCCTTCTAGATTTTTTAACGTTTCGTAGTATTGATACGGAAAATCAAGTAGGCTCATGCGTATTTGTTTGAACCACAAATTAGAAAATCTAGAAGGCTTTGATCGATCAACGCCTTCTAGATTTCTAAACACACTTTACTGTATCCATAATGAAAAATCGAGCGGGCCTTGACTTATTGTTAGTGCATACGTCATTTGAACACAAAGTCTACTAGATTTTATTTGATTGTTGGTTGTATTGATACGAGCCGCCACTGGTTTATTAAATTTCCAACTTACAATAATTAAAACTTTCTCGGCAATATTTAATGGACATTGTCGGTGTGTTGATAATAATTTGAATACAGGATACCAATGGAATATTAAACGTAACATACCAATCGTTAGAAAATATAAAATCCATATAATTAAATTTTTGAAAGAATCCAATTTATAACCTAAAATTTCCTATAAAATTTTTTTTTAACCTAAATATTAATTAAATTCGAATTAAAATTAATTAATTAATTCGGATACCATTTGATCATCTTCACCGAAATTAAGATATTTGCTCTTATCAATTTTATCGTTTTTCTTTTGTTTATTATTAATATTCGTATTTGTACCATTTTCTACAACAACAAAAACAAATAAATTTTCATGTAAAAATCAAATCAACTTTGATAAATAAAAGGTCATTCTGTTTATTATCCTTAACGACATAATAAATACGGTACGGATAATTCATTGATAAAATTCCATAGGTTTTATGATAACAACCACGAATTCGACGATTTTCGAATGGAACGCCCCGTATAAAAAGCTCCATATTGTATGCTAACACAAAGTTGGCTGTAATTTAGTAGAGTATGAACAAAGCTACGACTCTATGATACCAAATAAAGCCAACTCTAATATAGAATATTGCCACACAGTAGGCCATGCTTTTCGTTAAATAATTTATTCAATCCATTAATATTAACAAATATCTGAACTGATCTACGACACTATATAATTGAAGCACAGCCAATTTCTTTGTTAATATAATCACAGTTGAGTATCCGGGGCCAACTTTGATCTCAACAAAAAAAAAAAAGAACAAACAAACAAAATTGATCGTCAATGATGACATCCGATTTTTTTTTCAATGATTGATTGATTTAAAGATTTATGTGATAAGAGACAAAACAAAAAAAAATGCGTAGGTGTCTAGGATTTACACGATAATCATCTATACTCAAGTAGCTCTTATTTACTAAATATACAGGCTGTATCTACAATAATATTTTATTTAAAAAGTTGGCCATGATTTTGTTATAAAGAGTCGTAGCTTTGTTCATACGGCACTATTGATATTTGGTGCATTTATAAATGGGAAAACAATCGAACCTAAGACACGGCCAACTGTGTTAAAATGGAGTAAATTTATTGAAATTTAAACAAAATAGATGGTATTTTATTTCAAAGTTGGCCGTGCTTTTAATTTAAAATAAAAAAAAAACAACCAAAGACATGGCCAACTGTGGTATTGTGAAACTGGAGTAAATTCGTTAAAGTTTGGAGTTGGCCATGATTTTACTATAAAGAGTCGTAGCTTTGTTCATACGTAGACGTATTAATGACAAAATCATAGCCAACTTTGATTAAAATAGCGTTGAAATTTCCACAAAAGGTGCAATTTTACATCAAAGTTAGCCATGTTTTTGCTATTTATTAATGAAAAATGACATAATCAACGACATATGTGTTAAAAGTGTTGGACACATTTAAAATTGAGTAAATTCATTGAAATTTGAACTGACACAAGAAACACGGTAGTTCAAAGTTGGCCATGGATTTACTAGACGGAGTCGTAGCTTTATTTACATTGCATAGCCAACTGTGATAGATTAGCGCAATTTTATTTCGAACTAGGCTATGCTTTTTAATCAAAGTCGTAACTTAGTTCGTGCATTAAATTTGATATTTATTGATGTTTTTATGAACGAAACAAACAAATTATAACCTAACATAATCAAAGTCATGGCCAACTGTGATTAAATCGCATTAAAATTGCGTAAATTCATTGAAATTTGTACTACTTTCCAACATAGTTGGCTATGTTTTTATTAGAAAAACATTTGATATTCATTGATTGATTTATGAATGAAGAAAAAACAACCAAATACATGGCCAACTGTGATAGATTAGCGCAATTTTATTTCAAAGTAGGCTATGTTTTTTTTAATAAAAGAGTCGTAGATTAGTCCGTATTGCGTTAAATTTGATATTTATTGATGTTTATGAATGAAACAAACGATAAGCTGGCATGGCCAACTGTGATTAAATCGTACTGTAGACGTTTAAAATGGCGTAAATCCATTGGAATTTGTACAATTTTCGATCAAAGTTGGCTATGTTTTTATTATAGAGAGTCGTAGCTTTATTCATACTGTATTTTGTTCGATATTTGTTAGTGTATTAATGAATGTGCAAACAATGAAATGACAGGCATGGCCAACTATGATTAAATAAACGTTTAAATGGAGTAAATTCATTCAAATTTAAATAAAAAAATAATCAAAGTTGGCCGTGCTCTTATGACGTAGAGTTGTAGCCTACTCCATACATTTGGTATACAGAGTGAGTCAAGTGGTTGCTCGTTGAAAGAGTTCTAATTGATGAAAGTTTCTGAAATTTGGTATGCACCCATTTTTCCACCTGAACTACATCTGGAAAATATTTTCGTTGTTCTATCAACCCCCGGTGTACGAGGTAGTACACCCTACTTTCTTATTTTAAATAGAATGGTGTATTTTTTATTCCATATTTATATTCTGTGGTAAAAATGAAATGGACTTTGATAACATGACCTATAGTCTAGCGTTAATAGTTTTTCAGGAATTTCAACTTTTCCTGAAAATTTTCAATTTGTAGTGTTTGATTGAAAAATCCGTATGTTTGAAGATATTGTTGAAAGATAATCCAAATTAGGAACTCCGATAGTTTAAACTATGTACTTTACGCCTGATTTTTCAGAAATGAATTATCTTTTAGCATTTAGCCGAAATGAATTTTTCTTTCAGCCAATTTTCAAAACGCAATATCTTTCTTATTTTAAATGGAATGGTATATTTTTGTTTACACGGTTAGATGGAGAAAAAAATTCTACATCGAACTGTATTAATATTTCCTATACCTATCGCTAATAGTTTTCCAGCTATTTAAGATTTTCAATTTTCAATAGTTTTCTCCCCAGTCTGAAATTGACCAGTGTCTAGTTGGCTATGACTTAATAATTCACCTATAAACAAATGCATAGGAGGCTTAGCAAAATGACATTAACTGTNCTTTAAACGTCTAATAGGCCAACTACTTGGCTCACTCTGTATTTATGAATGAAAAAAACAAAACAAAAGACATAGTCTACTGTGATAAAGTGGTGCAAAGTCGGCTATGCTTTTTCATATAAACAAAACCCAGTTTTTTTAATAAAAGAGTCGTATTTGATTTGTTTTTTAAATTTTTTTGGAATGAAAAACAACTGAATAGAAGACATGGCCAACTGTATACATCCGTTTAATTCAAATTTAGACAAAAATACTGGAAATTGGCCATGTTTATATTAGAGAGAGTCGTAGCTTATTTCGTACGTTACACTATTATTTATGAATGGGAAAATAACCAAAGCACCGCCAACTTTGTGGTAAAATAGAGATTTATTGTCGGACAAAACACGAAACAAATCAATGTAATTTATGTTTAAATAATTCGACGATAGATGTCGTTCAGATTAAACGATTTCGTAATTAAATCGGTTAATAGATGGCGCAACTGTTTGATTTATTATTATTTAAAACTAAATTGAACCATCCTGTATATTATTAAATAGTTGTAATATAGAGGATATTGTTGTTATTATTATTATTATTATCAAATTGTAATAATATTAGCCTTGGACTTGTAGGATATAACTCTCTACATATATCTATCGAAAATAATAATGCCACTCTTCCGTAATTCTTTTATAATTATAAATTAGAAACAATTGAACATTTTCACAATAGTCAAGGTAAATTGATAATAACGCTAATATTAGATTGTCTTTTTTTTCCGAAAATTCAAAAATAGATAGAAAAATAAGCCAACAACTCAAATATTTCGCAATATTAATTAATTAATTTCGTAATTAATCGGAATTTAATTGGAAAAATCAACTTACCCGCCACCATGCTTTTCTCTATTTGTTTTAATTACAATTACTATTATTATTATTATTATTATTTTTTAATTATTTTTGTTACATAAACAGGTTTCCGTATTCGTTTCTATGCTAATCGGTTGTTGTTGTCGGGAAAATTTCGTTGAATTTCCCGAATTTGAATCGAAATCAATTGGTTTGGGAACTTTCACTGAAAAGCGCGCTAACCGACTGAACCGAGCGAATTTTCGCTACAATTATTTGTTGGTGGTCGACTCGACGATCTAGTAGGGGCTGAACGAACAAACGCACCGACATTTATTAATTAAAAACAACTGACTGTGCGTAATTAGAATTAGAAATTATTGTCGAATTCGAATGAAAACGAGTCGAGTTTCGCTCCAAATTGACCCACGGTTATCGTTAACAATTTTTAATTGACTTGATAAGGGGCCTTCGATGATTTTTCGAAACGATTTCGACGTCAATGTGGGCTTCAATTTTAATCCATTTGAACAATTAATATCCGTCTATAGATTTATTTATTTACGTTATTAAGTGACGAACAAAAGGCAGATTATTATCGCTAAATCTAAATCGAGCGGTACTCGTGATTGTTATCAGATTCTTTTTATTTGGTTTTGTTTTAATAATTCAAGGAAAATCGTAGATTTTTTTCTAATTTTATCGGATAATCTCGTCTACAAATATTGCATTTGTTTAAATTTTGATTAATCTTGAAGGTTATCCGTTAAGAATTAACGTTAATTAATCGTTAATTCCGGCAAGATACAAAAAGAGTCGGTTTTTGTGGGACACGCGGTATTTCTGGTATAATAAAATTGGTGTATTGTTGGTCGCATAAATTGGATCAGAATTTTAAATTATAACAGTTGGGCTAAAATGGTGGTTAGTAATTTGAATTTGGTGACGTCACCGTATTCTATCGCATAGTTGGCTGGTTCTACTATGTGGAGTCGTAGCTTTGTTCAACAGTTGAAATTAAAACAAATTTTAGTAATGTATGAACAAAGTTACGACACGACGTACTATAGATTAGCACAGTAGAAATTTTATAATAATTAAATATCTAGTCGACATTGGAAATTTATTATATTATTTGAGTAATTAATGTTGATCATAATTAAAGAGATAATAAATAAAGAAACAATAAGGTACAAATTTGAACGTGTATGGCTTGATTTATTTACATATATTGACATAATTCATTGAAATTTGTTGGAAATTAGGCATACCGGATGCAGGATTAATCGTGTATGGTTCCATTTATCTTGAAAGTTGTATTAATGGTTGCATAACTATTCAAAGAGGTAAAAACAGGGCGTAATCTTTGCTAATTTTGAAACAATTGAAATTATATTATTATAATTTTACCACCAATCATTCTCTATTCGATAATAATTAACCCATCGAATGTACGTATTTGATTTTAAAGTTATATGTATTGTTAGTTGTATAATTATTCACAATTTAAATAATTATGCAACTAACAATACAGTATTCGGTATAAAATGGGATTATATTGAACGATTTTGCTTGATTTTAGCTAGACATGCAACCAACAATACAATATTTGTTCTAAAATAGGGTTACGTCGCTCAATTTTGGACATTTTTAGAAAGTTATGCAACTAATAATATAGTATTTTGTATAAAATAGGGTCATGTTATATAATTTTGCTAATTTATAGATAAGCGTGCAACCAACAATGCATTATTTGATATAAAATGAGGTTATCTTGCATGATTTTGCTTATATTTAGATAGTTATGCAACCAACAATACAGTACTTGGTACAAGATGGTGTTGTTAATTAACGCATTGACTGTACCTGTTTGATTTTATAATTATATGTATTGTGGGTTGTATAGCTATTCACAATTTGAATAATTATGCAACTGATAATACAGTATTTGATCTAAATTGGGGATATAATGCACAATTTTGCTTATTTTTAGCCAGATAGACAACCAACAATACAATACTTGCTCTAAAATAGGGCTGTGACTCAATTTTTAGATGGTTATGCAACCAACAATGTAGTTTTTTGTAAAAAATATGGTTGTGTTAAATGATTTTGCTATTTTTTAGATAATCACGCAATTAACAATACATTATTTGATATAAAATGCGACGCAATGTTACGCAATTTTGTTGATTTTTAACAAGACTTGCTAGATTTCTTAGTTCTTTGTTTATTACAAGCTTGCCCATTTGTCTTCATTTACTATTCCGAGAGAAATGCGAACTTTGGCCGCATTGGCGCTAGTTACCGGAATATAAAACGACATATACCCGGTACACGGAGGTAATTGAATCTTGACGAGAACCTAACAAAACAAAATTTCCTAAACGTATATGCCAAAAAGTAGGGAATTATAAAAAATAAGATTGGTACACTAGAATTTTAGTGACGTAGTAGATGGTCACGTGATCTAAACAATGCGAAAAAATTAAAATCTTAACCTCAATATTTATTTGCAACCAGTAAGTTGTACGTTGTTGGTTTGTTTTTGAATTTTTCAATTTTTGATTGCCTGTGATTCTTCACTTATTGTATATTTATATCGTTTATTTGTATTTGTGTTTTCGATCGATTATTTTGCATTTGGTCGATTATATCGATTTTTAATCGATTATTTCGAAATGTTCTTATTTGTCGGTGTTTTAACTTAGTAATTTCGTATTTTATTCGCTATAATGGCGAGTTCGATTGATAGTGTTGATAGTGATATTGATAATGATAACATGTAAAATAGTTTACAAAGTTCAATTATAGCTGTATGTTAAATTCGTTGAAATTTTAAATTTGGCGCCATTATAGATATGTCTAGTAACTTTTCTGTCAAATGAGAAATTCAATTACCTCCGTGTACCGACTATAACAACGCATCATTTGATATATGACGAGGTTATCTTGCACGATTTTTGCCTATATTTAGATAGTTATGCAACCAACAACACAGTATTTGGTCTAAGATGGTGTTGTTAATTAACACATTGCGTACGGCACTCTGCGCGTTCAACACGTCCCCACGGACCGAACATTTTAAGTTGTCTATTGAATAAACAAACACATGAGAACGAGATTTCTCGTGACCCGTCCGCAACGTTTGATATAGTAAAACGAGATATCTCGTGATCCGTACGCAATGTGTTAACACATTGACTTCACGTATTTGATTTTACAATTATATGTATTGTTGGTTGTATAACTATTCACAATTTAAATAAGTATGCAACTAACAATACAGTATTTGCTATAAAATGGATTTATGTTGCACGATTTTGCAAATTTTTGATAACTGNNNGTGCTACCAACAATACAGTATTTGATCAAAAATGGGGTTATAATGAATAGTTTTGCTTATTTTTAGCCAGATAGGCAACCAACAATACCATATTTGTTTCAAAATAGGGTTGTGACTCGATTTTTAGATGGTTATGCAACCAACAGTGTAGTTTTGGTAGAAAATATGTTTGTGTTGAACGATTTTGCTAATTTTTTTGATAGTCACGCAACCAACAATGCATTATTTGATATAAAATTAGGTACATGCTCTTGCTTAGGTTTAGATACATATGCAACCAACAATACAGTATTTGGTCTAAGATGGTAATGTTGCGCGATTTTGTTGATTTTTAACAAGACTTGCTAGATTTTTTCAGCGCTTTGCTTACTACAGGCTTGCCCATTTATCTTCATCCATTACTCCAAGAGAAATGGGAACTTTGGCCGCATTGGCGCTAGTTACCGGAATCGAAACCACCCCCCGGATTATGAAAACTCACTCGCAACGAAGTGGCTGTCATATAGCTATATTTCTCTATCTTCATTTAGATATGCCATCTTTGGTTGGTTTGTTTGTTCGTTTTTGGCGGGAATTCTGTTACCAATCATAATTCAAAATTCGTTTAGGTATTAGCGCCACAGTGGCAAAAGTTAGCGTTTCATCCAGAATGTTCTCCTTATGGAGTTTTAGCCAAATGGGCAGGCCTATAATAAGCAAAGCGGTAAAACATCTAGCAGGCCTTGGTTGCACGATTTTGCAAATTTTTTGATAGCTATGCTACCAGCAATACAGTTTTTGATATAAAATGGGGTTATGTTACTCAATTTTGGAAATTTTAGGTAGTTATGCAATCAATGATGCAGTTTTAGGTACAAAATAGGGTTGTGTTACACAGTTTGATCTAAAAAGAGGTTATGTTACACGATTTTACTAGCTTTTAGTTAATTATGTTACCAATTTTTAAAAATTTTCGATAACCATGCAACCAACAATGCAGTATTTGATTTAAAATGAGGTTATGTTGCACGATTTTGCGTGTATTTGGATAGTTGTGCAACCAGCATTACAGTATTTGATCTAAAATTGAGTTGTTACACGATTTTGTTAATTTTTAATTAAAACTAATCCAATTTCTATCCACCATACTCGATTTACTTATTGAATATAAGTTTTATTTAGAAAGAATCTCATTGGTTGTCTATAAAGGCGCAAAATTTGAAAATAACCAATTAACCAGCAATACGTCATTGAAAACAAAACAATCGGTTTTAAATAAAGGAGCGAAATTTCAAAACAACCAATGATCTAGAAGTACGCTATTGTTACAGACAGGTGATAATTCAATTGCAATACCAACTGAGTATAAATAAAATTACTAGATTCGTAAGGAATTTAATTCATGAAGATTAGTAATTTTTATTCCATCATATTGTCGATCTTCCATTTAAATCAATTTTATATCTATATGACGTCACAATGCGCAAGATCACAATATCGCCATTTAGTAAACCTTCAATTCTATTTGAATCTTGATGTTTTTCTAATATAGGCAACCAACAATACACAAATAACCGATCCGTTTCAAACAATTTTATATCTGACGTCACAATGTGCAAGATTATGTATCACCATTGAGTAGACCTTCAAATCTATTCGAAATTTCATGGTTTATTGGCAGATTAGGCAACCAACAATACACACAATCGGTTTAACCTTGAAATGTCAGTGTGTTTGTCTAGAATCATCCCGATTTCTGTCACAACAACCCGGAATCTCACAATCATCCCCAAGACAATGCCGTCAACAAAACGTGCCCTAGTTTTCCTCGGTACCGGCAGCGAAGAAATGGAGGCTGTAACCTCCATTGATGTACTCCGGCGAGCCGGTGTAAGAATACCACTTATTGTTGTCAATATCAAATTCTAACCTCAACTTCAGGTGGACGTCTACATCGCCGGTATCCCAGATGGGCAACCCATCGTGTGCAGTCGCAACATCAAACTTGTACCGGATATATCGATCGACGAAGCGCCCAATAAAGTACCCTATGATGTGATTGTAATGCCGGGCGGTTTGGGTGGTACCGAACAGATGATCAAATCGAAAATTGTCGGCGATCTATTGAAACAACAGGAGCAGGCGAAACGTTTAATTGCTGCAATTTGTGCAGCACCGACTGCATTGAAAGCGCACGGTATTTGTGTCGGTTGTAACGTTACATCGTATCCGGCCATGGAACCACAAATGGTGGAGAATGGCCAATACAAGTACCATCAAGATGATGTGGTGGTCGATGGCAATTTGATAACGAGCCGTGGTCCGGGTACGGCGACCAAATTCGCCCTGACTATCGTTGAGCAATTGTTCGATAAAATCAAAGCTAAAGAGGTTGCCAAAGCTATGCTGGTTGAGTGGTAGATTTTTGTCCAAGAGTGTACATTTCTATAGTTGGCTGTGAATAAATGTCAATTTAATCAAAACACAGCCAANGCAGCACCGACTGCATTGAAAGCGCACGGTATTTGTGTCGGTTGTAACGTTACATCGTATCCGGCCATGGAACCACAAATGGTGGAGAATGGCCAGTACAAGTACCATCAAGATGATGTGGTGGTCGATGGCAATTTGATAACGAGCCGTGGTCCGGGTACGGCGACCAAATTCGCCCTGACTATCGTTGAGCAATTGTTCGATAAAATCAAAGCTAAAGAGGTTGCCAAAGCTATGCTGGTTGAGTGGTAGATTTTTGTCCAAGAGTGTACATTTCTATAGTTGGCTGTGAATAAATGTCAATTTAATCAAAACACAGCCAATTATGGGGTGGAATATTCTTGTACATTTTGTGTAAACTCAAATGGATACGTTAATAAAATTCTAGGTTATAAACGAACGATTTTCAGTACGGTTACCCAGATTTAGCCGGTTTTGTTGTAAAGATTTTTGTAGGGAGTGTACAATATTTAATCTCTAGTTGACTGTGATTAAATGTCAAATTTTTTGAAGTATGAACTAATCTACGACTATTCACGAAATCCACAGTCAACTATGAATTGTTCCAGTATTAAATACAGTAACGATGGTAAAACAATTCTAGGTTATAAACGAACGGTTTTCGATACGTTTACAATTACCCAAATTTAATAACGAATCTAGACACAATTGGCGTTATCGTTGAATCATAGATTTTTTTACAGACTGTACGATATTTGAACAATTGGCTGTGTAAATGTCCAACTAAATCGAGTATGAATCAATCTACGACTCTATTGACTAAATACACAGCCAACTACAAGGCAAAACACCGTGGAACAGTCTGTATGTGTGGTAATCTTGATCATAGTAAGCTGTGATTTTAACATAAATCAATTCTTACTTCAATTGTTTGTCGATAAAGCAGATTACTATTCGAGTCTTATTGATAATTGTGACAGTAATCTGTATTACCGATAAACGTTTGGAATAAGAAATAGACATACGTTCAACATTCACAGCCAACAACAATAAAAATGGTTTCGGTTGTTTTAATTTAAAATAAATACAGAATAAACTAAATTAACAAAAACCAAACAAAATTCGAGGTTATAAACGAACGGTTTTCGATACGTTTACAATTACCCGAATTTAATAACGAATCCGGACACAATTGGCATTATCGCTGAATCGTTGATTTTCATCCAGAGTGTACAACGATATTACAACAGTTGGCTGTGTTTAAATGTCGAATTGAATCGAGTATGAAGCAATCTACGACTCTATCGACTAAATACACAACCAACTATGAGATAAAATACCGTGGAACAGTCTGTATCCGGGTATGCTGTGGTAATCTTGATCACAGTAAGCTGTGATTTTAACATAAAACGATTCTTACTTCAACTGTTTGTCGATAAAGCAGATTACTATCCGAGTCTTATTGATAATTGTCGGTAATTATGACAGTAATCTGTATTACCGATAAACGTTTCGAATAAGAAGTAGACATACGTTTAACATTCACAGCCAACTACAATAAAAATAGTTTCGGTTGTTTTAATTTAAAATAAATACAGTATAAACTAAATTAACAATAACGAAACAAAATTCGAGGTTATAAACAATACGTTTACAATTACCCGAATTTAATAACAAATCTAGACACAATTGGCATCGTTGAATCGTAGATTTTTATCCAGACTGTACGATATTTTAACAATTGGCTGTGTAAATGTCCAATTGAATCGAGTATGCATCAATCTACGACTCTATCGACTAAATACACAGCCAACTACGAGGTAAAATACCGTGGAACAGTCTGCATGCGTGGTAATCTTGATCGCAGTAAGCTGTGATGTGATTTTGTTAACGTAAGTCGATTCGTACTTCATTTGTTTGTCGATAAAACAGATTACTATCCGAGTATTATTCGACAATTGTCGGTAACTGCGATACTAATCTGTATTACCGACAATGTTTGGAATAAAAAGTAGACATACGTTCAACATTCACAGCCAAGTACAATAAATGAAACTGCAATAAAAATAGTTTCGATTGTTTTAATGTAAAATAAATACAGTATGAAGTAAATTAACGATAATCTAACATTCTTTTACAATTATTCAAATAAATTTATGATTTTTCCGGAATTTATTCACGAATCTGGACGAAATGGGCATTATCGTTGAATCGTAGATTTTTATACAGACTGTACAACGATATTTCAACAGTTGGCTGTGTTTAAAAATCCAATTGAATCGAGTATGCGTCAATCTACGACTCTATCGACTAAATACACAGCCAACAACGAGGTAAAATACCGTGGAACAGTCTGTATCCGGTATGATCACAGTAAGCTAACATAAATCGATTCTTACTTCAGTTGTTTGTTGATAAAGCAGATTACTATCTGAGACTTATTGATAATTGTCGGTAATTGTGACAGTAATCTGTATTACCGATAAACGTTTCGAATAAGAAGTAGACATCCGTTCAATATTCACAGCCAACTACGATAAATAAAACTGCAATAAAAACAGTTTCGATTGCTTTAATGTAAAATAAATACAGTATGAATTAAATTAATGATAATCTAACAAAATTTTAGGTTATAAACGAACGGTTTTCGATACGTTTACAATTAGCCAAATTTAATAGCAAATCTGGGTACAATTGGCATTATCGTTGAATCGTTGATTTTTATCCAGAGTGTACAACGATATTACAACAGTTGGCTGTGTTTAAAAATCCAATTGAATCGAATATGAATCAATCTACGACTCTATCGACTAAATACACAGCCAACTACAAGGTACAATATACCGTGGAACAGTCTGTATTAGGTATGCCGTGGTAATCTTCATCACAGTAAGCTGTGATTTTGTTAACGTAAGTCGATTCTTA
>JACDRQ010000829.1:0-17933 GCA_013841215.1 Hycleus cichorii
TGTTAGACCTTCTATGTTTTAAAATTTTGTTTCAGGACGAAAATTAGTTGATTAATTTTCATAATTGAAAATTTTTCTGAGATAAATATAGAAAATGTTAACACAGTGCGATGCAGAATCTTCTTATCTGTTCATTCAAACAGAAAAATACACGATTGATTCGATTTGAAAAGTATTTGAAAGAAAATTTAGTTTCAGCTGAATGCTGAAAGATAATTCGATTCTATAAAATTTTACCTAAAGTTTATAGTTTTCCCTATTGGAATTCTAAATTTTATGCTTCTAATAATAATAATTCCAAAGATTCGAGTTTTTTAAGCAATTTGCAAAATTACAAGTTTCATGAAAACTCAAAATTGCTGAAAAATAATCAACACTACAGACATTAAATATGCAATAAAAAAATAACATTCTATTTAAAATAAGAAAGGTAGAGTAAACTACCTGATATAAAAGGGGTTGACATAACAATGAAAATATTTCCTAGGGGTAGTTCAAGTAACAAAACAACCATATGTTTTTAATAGGCCACTCTCCTGGCTCACCCTGCCTACAGGGTAAACTTAACAGGTGGATAAATTGACAATTTCCATCCTTCATATCGCATAAAAAACTTAAATTAGTGAAAAAGAAAGAAAAATAGAAGAATACGAATGAAATATAGAATATACAACAATGTTTCACCTCACAGTAGCCTCCGCCTTGATTGAATAATGTCGTAGATTGATCCACAGATCTGTAAAATAAATTAACAACACCAAAACACGCTTGATTTTCCACTATGCTTATGCAAAACATTGAAAAATCTAACAAGCCTTGAATAAATGTCAAATTTAGTAAAATATGAACTAATCTACAACATTACGAAACTAAGACACAGCCAACTACCTGCATGCATAAATGGAGTTTGCATAAGAATCAAAAATCTTAGATTGATTCATGCATTTGTGAAGTGCATTAACAAAGCCTGTTAGATTTTTCACTACGCTTAAAAAAAGTACTAACAAATCTAGCAGGCTTTGAACAAATGTCAAATTTAATAAAATATGAACTAATTTACGACATTACGATACCAAGACAAAGCCAACTGCATTATTCAGTCTGTATAAGTTGAATCAGCAGCATAATTAAAGATCATAGATTGATTCATGCATTTGTAAAGTAGATTAACGAGACCAATGCCTGTTAGATTTTCTAAAGCATTGAAAAATCTAGCAGGCCTTGAACAAATGTCAAATTTAGTGAAATATGAAATAATCTACGACACTACGAAACCAAAACATAGCCAACTATGTTAAGCAGTCTGTATAAGTGGAGTTAGTAGAAGTATCAAAAATAGTAAATTGATCCATGCATTAACAAGATCAAAGTCTGCTAGATTTTTCACTACACTTATGCAAAATACTAAAAAATCTAGCAGGTATTGAACCAATGTCAAATTTAGTAAAATATGAAGTAATCTACGACGCCACGAAACCAAGACAGAGCCAACTGAGTTTTAACCTGTATAAGTGAAGTTAGTAGAAGAATCAAACATCGCCGATTGATTCACGCATTTTTAAAGTACATTAACAAAACCACGGCCTGCTAGATTTTCCACTGTGCTTATGCAAAGTAATAGTGAAAAATTTAACAGACCTTGAACAATGTCAAATTTAGTAAAATATGGAATAATCTACGACATTATGAAACTAAATCACAGTCATCTGTGTTGCACAGTCTGTACGAAATTGCTGAAAGTCAGATTATGCGAAGCAATAAGAAATCAAGCAGGCCTTGAGACAATGTCAAACTGAATAAAATATGAACTAATCAACGACACTGCGAAACCAAATCACAGTCAACTGTGTGGAAGTAAGTTAGTAGAAGAATCGGAAATGAATAATGAATGAAAACAGAAGTTGCTGAAATTTAGCAAATAAAAAAAAACTGAAAAATACTCACCAATAGCCAATCATTAGCGGTATTGATCTTATTCTGGATAGCATTCTGTAATTTCTTCAAAACTGTTAAATTATCCAAATCAGATTGTTCTTCATCATAACTAGTCAATTGTAAAACTCGAATAATCTCATTAATTTCATCGGTCATCCTTTGGGCTAAATAATTTCGATTTTCAGCCGCCTCTTCAGCACCTTTACCATTCTGTTGCACGATATGAATATAGATTTTCATTGAACAAATCAAAATTGGCGCCAATGTTTTCACTTGTTCCAAACAACGTACAAGTATCTCTGAGTGGACTTGATGCGTTAATTCCTTCTCTCTAGCACTAATTTCTCGACTGACTTTACTCAAACATGGACTTAAATCTCTTAGAAACTGAACTAATTCATCTAAAGTTTCAATAACTTCAGCCACTGCCAGATAATCCAAGACGCGATGACATTCCCGTATAATTTTCCTTACTTCGCTCTCATCGAAGCATAAAAGTAGGGCAGAAGTGGCCTGTAGAATGCCACCGCTGCCTTCGATCAAACGTTTCCGTGCAGGCGATGAGAACGGGTCGTCTTTCAACATCCGACTGGCTTCCTCCAAGAGTTTCGATGAGTGCTCGACACGGATTAGAGCCGATGGCATGTCTTGTCGCAGGATTGGATCATCGGAACTGTTGATTGTTTCACGTCCGACTTTGACCAAATTCGAGACGGCTGTGGATACGGAACGGACGGGTTGTTCTAAATCGGGCATTGGGACACCATCTTCGGCCTCTTCGTGGAGGATCACCAGTTTTGAAACCTATTTTATCATTAAAAATTAAACAAATTAATACATTTGTTAATTTTATTATAATAATAATTTACAAAATATAATACACCTTGGTTTATTTTTAGGTACAATTTGGATAGTTTCCAATTGTTTATAGTTATGGAAACAATATAATTTCTATATTTATACAGGGTGATTCATAATCATCACAAATATTACATCTACAACACTATTTCAACTCGCAGTTGGCTGTGTTTTAGCTATGTAATGTCGTAGCTTAATTCATAATTTACTAAATTAGCTATTTGTTGATCTAGTTGCGAAGTGTATGAATCAATCTACGATACTACGTAATTACAGCATAGCCAACTGCGAAATAAAATAGTCGAGTTTATCTTTTTCGTTTCGATGTGCGATAAATACTAACGTTTGATCGATGATTTCTCGCTTGTTTTCCAATAGGTGGAAATGATTAAGACCAAGTTAGAAAGAGAATTTCAACGTGCATTTAGCGATGTTTTTTATCTTGAAAAATTCGGTTGAAATTTGAAGTTACAGAACGAAATCTTACAGTGTGCACTTTCTATTTTTTGGAGATTATTTACCAAATTTAGAACCTTATAGTTCATTGAGAAGGTGATCAAAAGGTTCTATTTTGGTAATGTAGCGATTTTTGTCAAATGACTCAAAATGAGTCAAAAAGCCAAAAAAAAATCGACATTTTACGCGTGTAACTTGTTTTTGAAATTTGCGTAAAAAATAATCGTTTTTAACCAACTTAACAGTGAACTACAAGATTCAAATTTTGTTCAAATGATCTCTAGAGGGTTCTCTAGATCTTTGAAATATTTTTCCTATTACTCGTCAAATAAAAATAGGACTTCTCTTATAAACCCATCCCTTTTAGTTTGGCATACCTGTAATTTCTATATTTATACAAAATGATTCAAAATTAGATCTACAAAGTGTACATACAATCTACTCATTAGCTAATAAATTTACTAAAAGTCAACTTTATTAAATTCAGTTCACGAGGGTTTAGAACTAACAATAAGAGTCAATCCACACTATAGGGATGTTGTTCTCGGTCTGTTCACACTCCGCTCTCGCTCCGGTAAAATATGGTTCTGTTCACACTATCGGTTCGCTCTCGGTCCAATATAACACGCGTTTATCTAATGACAAACACAGACGAACTGATAGTAGACAAAGAGAAGTTCAATCACGCTCCAGTCAAAATATTCTTCTTGTTTGATCGGTATTGGAACGTGAACGGAGCGAAGTTTGAACGGTACGCATAGTGTAGAAACATAAATCTTCCATTAAATAATAAACGGAGCGGAGTGTGACCGGACTGAGAACAGCCCTGTAGTGTGAATCAACACTAAATCTTCACACGAACCTAAAAACACTAACTGAATCGGTTAAAATTTAGGAATTTTGAAGGCATTAAGTTGGTATATACGAAAACGTTTTTCTGTCAAATGAAAAATCCAACTGTTGCTTATTGGAAATATCTCAAAATACCATCGAAAACAAATCTCCATATGCAATACTATTTTATCTTAGAAATGGCTAAAGATTTACAGACATAGGTCTTCATTTGATTCATATGCATTACAACATTTAAGATTAAAATAGTGTCAATATTTCTACAGCGGTTCTATACAATTCTCACTTGGCTATGCCTTGGTTACGTAGTGTCGTAGATTTATTCATATTTTAGTAGATTTAACATTTATCGATATATTTTGCAAGCGCATGAATTAATCTACGATACTGTGCTCTTGGTAGGTTGTACCTTAGTTATATAATGTCGTAGTTTAATTCATATTCTACTAAATTTGGCATGTGTCAAGTGGATGAATTAATTTATAATCGGCCCGTAGGAATAGTAAAAATTGACTTATAAGTCAAATTATTTTACGTTAGGGCTCAACAAAGAAATTTGTCTACTGTAAATACTAACAAAAGTAATACAATAATTTACAACTCGTTGCCAGATGCGAAGGAATATCTCCTTTTTCTAAACCAGGTAGTTGACAATATTTAAAATATCCANTTTGAATGTTCGGCCTAAGCTTGGTCCAATATCACAAAACTGAGGCTGGGTTGCTTTGTACTGACCCAAGGCTGAAACAACATCGAAAAGCCGAGACTGGGTTACCCAATACTGACCCAGGACTGGCCCCATCGTCAAAGCCCGAGAGTTCCTATATGGGATGTTTGATCGACGATTTCTAGCTTATTTTCCAATAAATGGCAATGACTGAGACGATATTGGGAAAAGCCTTTTAAGGCGCATCTAGTGACCTTTTTATTTTTGAAAATTCGATTGCAATTTCAAGTTACAGAAGGAAATCTTAGAGCATTTTTTTCTTCTGTTTATTTGCGTCTAATTCTTATATTTTCCCTAATAGCTTGCCTTATTTTTCATATTTTCCAACTATTTTCACAGCCAATTTAAAATGCTTTTCAAAATTTCGTCAAAGTTTCCATTAGTGTTGTAATTTTTCAGAAAATCAACGAAAAGTTAAAAAAACAAATTATTCCGTACTTTTTGCACAAATTTCAACTTATGAAACTTGAACAAAATCTTATTTGAAAACTTAAAAATAGAGAGAATTTAATTGACATTCAGGAAAATCCTGGAAATTTTAGAAATTTAATGAAAAATTTTCTATTATATTTATACAGGCTGATTCACAGGCAGCAGCGGTATTGAATCTACAAGATGTCTTAGTTACGTAGTGTCATAGATTGATTCATTACTAAATTTGATATATATTAATGTAGTTTTCAAGTGTGTGAATCAATCTACGATACTGCAGAATCAAGGCGCAACCAATTGTTGAAATATCGTTGTATATTATACATCTGAAGGCGGGGAAAATTCAAATAAACAGTAATCAAACATTACAGTTCACAAAAAAGTCAATGAAACAACATAACAACAATACAGGGTCATTATAAAAGACTGTAGTCCAAGTTTGCCATGATTTCCAATGTAAAATTTCGACCATTCCGCTTTAGCGTTTTCAGGGTTCGTACTAAAAATGTGTTGATAATGCGATTTCTGTGCTGTCACTGCCGTCAGTGACGTTGACATATACAGTTTCATGAGAGCGGCAAAAACCAAATTACATGGACATGGCCAACTTCGACTAGTCTTTTATAATGACTCTGTATAAAGTTCATCATGAAAATAATAAAAAAGTCTATTAAAATGACATTCATTAAAACCAAATAAATATGAGGTTATAGTTTAGACAGGTAAACAAACAAGTAGTCATTTAATTCGACAATGATACCAATGTAAGGATATAAATTTTACTAGCACTATAAAGTTGCTAGATAATTTAAAACTTTACACTCCAAGAATGGATTTACTATAATTTGACAATTAAGTAACGTAGCATCGTAACTTGATTCGGCTGATTGTCTTTCCATTAAGAAACGCCAAATTTAGTAACATATGACCCAATCTACAACACTAACAAACTAATTGTAAGACACAACCAATTGCATTGTACACCCTGTACAGGGTGTAGCCTATAACTTCGTGAGCGTAGGTCAGCTTCTTATGTCAACTCTGTAATCTACAATCTGTTGAAACAAGAGGATGTAGGTAATGCAGATTATTTAGTTGAAACAAGAAACTGACATACGTTCGCAAAGTCATAGGCTACTGCGAGCTTAAATAATGTTGTACAGCCTGTATATTTCCAGTAATTTTCATTTCGTTTGAAAAAGTCTACATCTAGTCGTCTTTGTCAAATTAAGCCGCCCACAATAAAATACGTAGAAGGCCTAGGGGAAGATAACATCAACTGTCAATATGATATTTTAATAGATACATATTTTACTAATTATTTCAATAAATTGTACATTTGTATGAAGATTAAATCAATTCAATAATTTAAATAATTTTCAATATCCTCTATTTTATTTAATTCAGTATACCTACAATCAATTTATTATTAATAGTGACAAGTGAATTGAAAATTGTTTTGCTAAGCCTACTATAATTTCTATTACAAGCGAATTAATTCGACATGGCTAACTAGATGTATACAGTACGTCTTTATGTCGAAAAAAAAAGTGAAATAACTAAAAAATTATATACGTTTTCTCTTTTCAACACTATAAATAAGTTGATTTAGACGGCAAAAATAGTCAATTATAGAATATCTTAGCTTGATTCAACTACCCTTAAAAGATACATTAATAAATGTCAAATACAATAAAGTATGAATCAATCTACGACACTATGTAATCAAAGCATAGCCAATTACGATCTGAAATACAGTTGTACAATTGTATCTAGATCATAAATGTGAACCGTTTTATGAATTTTAATTATTATTTTAATTACAATTCTATTTTCAACTAAAATGAATCATTATTGTTGAGTAATATTGATTTAAATCCTGGAAAAAATCAAAAATTTTAAAGGTTTTTCAGGTTATTAAAATTATTTCAACTATTAAATTTAAAAACGTAATGTCGTAGCTTGTTTCGGTTACTTGTCATTGTAATTGAACAAACGTCAACCAATTATTTACGAAATGCATGGCCAACTACTAGAATAGACGGTTAAAACAATACCCATCAAGTTACGACATCCTGTATAATGAAATATTTATTACAAAATTACATCCTGTACAATTTCCAATTGTATCATTTTTCTTGATAATTTTGCACATATTTCCGTCTCTATCTTGTGTGTGTGTGTGTTTATTTCTAATCAAATTCCTTTAAATTTCCGCTTTTGTAAACAAATTCGTTGATAATAATATGGCGCCAGTTTTTCTGATAATATTCGAAATTAAAAAACGAAATAGTCTCTAGAAATGCCCCCTAAGAAGCTAAAAAAACCGCAAAGGAACCTTCAAAACTACCCACTTCTACTCGACATTTTATCGCACCTTTTCCAATTAATTAATTTATTATTGTTTATCATCGACAAACGATAAACATAACCTTATTTGGTGTGGTCCACAAAAGAATAATAATAATAATAATAACAAATTATAGGTATATAGAACTGACGAAATTCGGTCGAAATTCATTAAAATAATTGAAACAACCGAAAAATAATTAACAATAATCTAATAATTGAAATTTTTTAATTAATTACAACAACAATAACAAAGTTGGCGTGTTTCTATTTTTATTGTTTTGTCTTTTTGCTCATTATTCTTTAATAATAACGAAAACAAAAAAAGACAACGCCTACTATTTACATACAATTTATATGACCTGATATAGACCGGACGTAACCGGAGCCACATCCATCAACTATTCTTCCAATTTAATTCAATTGAAATTTAATTAATTAAACTAAAATTCTAATTATATTATAGTTATAATTGGGATTAATTTTTAAAATTAGAAAATTAAATTTAACAATACCTGTTGTGCAACTGGCTCCAAAATAGATTCAATTGTTTTAGTATGAAACACAGGCATTTTGATACAAATTAGTTGTAATTAATTGAATTAAATTATTTTTAATAAAACATAAGCACCAAAAAAATCGAAAGTATTTTAAATGATAATAAACAAAGCGAAAATTTCAACATGAACTGTACTAAAAATAGAAATACGCTCACCTATAAGGCGAGATAGCGAGCGCCATCTAATCGATAATCAACGCTACTAATTGGGTAGATAGCGGTAAATTTGAATTGAAATTATTGAAAATTTGGGTTTTTTTTGAAAATTACTAGAAAAATCATGAATGATTTGTAGATTACAATTTCCTCTATTCTAGAATGGACAGGAGGAGCGTATCAACATCCTGAGGAAATTGTACGATGATAAAACAACGGTCAAGTTCGGATTGTTGGTGTTATTTGAGGAACAATCTGTTATCAAACACCATTCAAATTTACAACAATGTACTATAACGTTATTTATTTATTGTTAATCTTTGTAAATATTGTACAAACAATCCGAATTCAATGTAAATCAATATTTTATCAATAATTAATTGGAATAAAATCGTCTTATTTCAGCCCCATGTCGCGAATTTCGTGTTAATCATGGTCGTGTTAAATACCGGCGTGGTGGTCGATTCGTTAAGATTTTCTGCAATTCCGGCTATACACTGGCCGGGGATCGTTACAACACGTGTGTACAGGGCAAATGGGAAGTACCACCACCGAAATGTGTACGTAAGTAGCCGATTTTACCGTAATTTACACGATTCTAACGTTAATTCTAGGAAATACCTGCCGACCGGCTAAACCCCCGATTAATGGTTTAATTTATCCGTCGCACAGTGGGGGCGTTTTGAATTTCTTCTGCAAGCCCGGCTTTATATTACGCGGTCCTTCTAGTATCTATTGCGATGGTACCAAATGGGATAATACTTTACCAACATGTCAAAGTATCGTTATTATCAATGTTATTATCATTTTTATTAATAATAATAATAATTGTAGAGGGTAATACAGTGGTGGATTTGTTCTGTGATTTCGAGCGTGACGATCTATGCGGCTGGAATCACGATCCGAATCACGATTTCGATTGGACTCGTCTGAATCGCCAAACGCCGAGTCATCTGATCGGAACCGGTCCATCGTACGATCACACAAAAGGCCAGAAATCGGACGGTTATTACCTCTATATCGAATCGACATCGCGCAATATCAACGATACAGCCCGTTTATTATCGCCGATTTTCAACAAAACCAATCAATCGCTATGTTTCGAATTCTATTATCACATGTACGGCTTGACAACGGGCACGTTGAATGTTTATTTGAAGAAATTCAACGAGTCGTGGGCGAATTTGGCGAAATTGTGGACGAGGAGCGGCAATCAAGGCGATCAATGGTATCGGGGTTTTATCAATTTGGACGTGATCGATGATGATTATCAGGTAATCAATACGATTATTATCTGGGTTGTTGTAATTTTAATTGTGTGATTGTAGATAGTGATCGAAGGGGTACGTGGACCGGGTTATGTTAGTGATATTGCTATTGATGATGTTCGAATTATCACGAATTGTAGTGACGAAGATCAGGAATTTACAACGTAATTATTTCAAATTTTGTGATTAATTATAATTGATAGTTTGAAATTTGCTAATTTTTCGTGAATAATTTGGTTGAAATTTCGTATTTTCAGCCGATTTTCGCCAATTTTATGTCTCTTCAAATTCTAGATTTTCAACTGATTTTCTATATTTCGCCAATTTTGAATTGAAAATTCCGATTCTAGTAGCGAATTCAATTCTGTATCGACCCATATAGCATTTTCTCTATTAATTATTCATATTTTTTGAGTTATATTGAATTTTTGGTACTATTACGAAAACTATAATGAAGGGATGATTACAGGAATCTAGTAGCCTTTGTTAATTTCCACGATTTCCACCATTTATAACAAATGAATTTCCATTCAATTATTTCCATACTCTTTTTAAAAATCATAAATCATTCTGTACAACTGAAAAACAAATATTTTAATACAAAAGATTAATTATTTTGCTCATAAATGGTTAATTTTAATTAATTTAAGTGTAAAACAAATTTAAATAATCGTTAAGAGTGGCCTATGAGTTTTCATTTATTATAAATGGCGTCTTTTGGCATAGGTGACTAGATTCAAGTATTTATGCAATATTTTCAGTAATAGTACTCAAATTTAAAAATTATAAAATTTTGCAATTTTAAAAGTTTTGCCTGAAAGTTTTTCCATGAAATTCAAACTATGTAGTTAAAATTTTTGAATATCGTCTACCGTTAGCTGAAATTTCGTTTGATTTTCTACAATATTTTGCCAATTTTCAGCCAAAAACAGTATCTGTTTTCAAATTGTAATACACTATTTAATTCCGTATCGATCCATTTAACACTTTCTGTACCAATTATTATCTTCTTTTTATTTATTTATTCGTATTATTGACATTATTACTGAAATTTCTGCAATGAAGACACGATTAGAGAAATCTAGTAGTCTTTGCTAATTTACGCCATTTATAACAAATGAATTTCAGTTATTTCAATTATTTGCTTATTATCTTGACAATCATTCTATACAATCAAAAATAAAGAAACAGATGGATTTTTATAAAAAAGATTAAATATTTCAGTCATAATTATTTAATTTTAATGAATCAATTAGTTTAATTGTAAAATAAATTTAAATGATTGTAAGTCGCCTATGAATTTTTGTTTATTATAAATGGCGTCTTTTGGCACAGACGACTAGATTCAAGTACATACTAAGCAATATTTTCAGTGGGTACTAGTATTGAAAATTGTAAATAATGAAATTATGGAAATTAAGTCTGTGGAATGCTGAAACAGTTCGATTGATTATCTTCTATCGTTTAGTTAAAATTTGATTTAATTCTCATCCGATTTTCTACAATATCTCTGTTTCTTGTCAGATTCAAGTAGAGAATTTTATTCTATATTGACCCACATACGATTTACTAAACTACGAATGCGAATTTATTGTTAAAGATACAACAGGCACTTGTGAACACTTAAAAAAAAAGGGAAAAAAACAAAAATCAAAAAGGCTTAACCAGTCGAAGTTCGAACCCACAACTGATCGTTGCAAATTCTAACTCTTTCCCGCTTAGCTGTCAATGTGTAATTTTAATCGTAACAATCTAGCTATAATACCTATTATTCTTTTTTTTTTTAGTTAATTTGAATTTTTGGCACACACTATTACTGAATAGTGAAGAAATGAGTACAAATATCTAGTAGCCTGGTCTTATAAATGGCGTCTTTTGGCATGGGTGACTAGATTCAAGTATTTACTCAACAATATTTTCAGTAATAATACTGAAAATTGTGTATACTACAATTATTTAGATTCACAATTCGATATAGAATTTTCTTCTCTATTTAACTATCTAGACTTGAAAATTAGTGAGATGTTGCAGTTTTAAAAGTGAATATTTAAACTACAGCAGCTCAAAATTCCAAATTTCTTCATAAAATTCAAAATAATTACAATTGTTGATAGTCTTTTATAATTTAGCTGAAATTTCGTTTGATTTTCAGCCGATTTTCTACCACATCACATCGATTTCATGTCGAAAACTATGTTTCTTTCCAGATTCGAATAGAGAAATCGGTTCTAAATTCGTATTTCTAGCATTATTACTGAAATTTCTGTTAAATTATCAAAATATCTGAAAAATCAACATTAGACCATCAATTATGTTGTTAATAACTCTTCCAATTTTGCCACAGAATCTGAAAATATTTGAATCATTATCCAGTATAGACTTACAGTCGTATTCTCTAACTTTTTGAAAATTCGTTACTATAACAACGCTGGAGATCAACAGTCTTTTGAATACGCTTTAGAATACCATTATAATTCGAAAAGACAAGAACAAAATTGGTTATTTAGAGTTGTTATAGTAGCGTATCGCCAAAAAGTTACACAATACGACCGTACAAATTTTACGATATTTTCAGCCTTAATTGCTCCATTTAATCAATTTAATTATTCAATAATTGTAGGCAATTACCTGAAACTTCCATCGATCCATTCATTGTCGAATCGTGCAACAATCGTTGCAATTTAGAAACAACAACACTAACAACATTAACAACATTAGATCAAAACAACACGATTCTATTGTGCGATTGTGATGATGGTTGTTACGAACGGAGTCGATGTTGTCCGGATTATTTCGATGTTTGTACACAAACCGGGGGTGTTTCATTAACAGATGACGAGATCACTTTTACAACACCAACGTCAACACCAATAACTCCAACAACAAGCTTGAGAACAACACCAACAACTCCATCGTCAACGATAAGACCGAGAACAATAGCTCCAACAACAAACTTGAGAACAACGCCAACTACCACACTTAGAACAACTCGGCTAATCACCAAATTCAGAACAACACCAACCACAACAACAACAAGAATGATCACTTATATCCGACCTGAAAACGATAAAACGGATTTAAATAACGATATTATCGATATAGTACCGACAATTAGCAACAATAATGATTACGATAGTGATAAAGTGATATCGTTAACGTTATCACCGCCACAAATCACCCATGAACGTATCATTATATCTAACAATAAAAACCAAGACGATCACCAACAAAATCACAATAATCGTACAGTTATATTTGCAGTTGGTGTAATCATCGGTACGTTATCAACAATGCTAATTGTGGCATTTGTGATAAAAAAATACGAATTGTTCAATTGTTGGAGCCGATTTGGGCATGGTATACGGCAATCATCAACCGGTGATAGTCAAAGTGATGTACGCTTCCTTACCGACGATGAAGTTTTAGATTTACGCCTACCTGGTGATTACGATAGTTTATAAATAGGGATTAATTGATTAATTAAAACAATAATTAGTGTTTTGTTTGTTTGTTTTTTTGTTGTTCGTCTTAAAACTATAAATATTTCTCTCTTCATTTCTCTCAATTATAATCGATATTTTAAAATCATCTGTGCTCTAATTATATTTACAATGTACAATAATAAAATTCTTTCATTTCAATAACTCAAATATTAAAAAATCGTCTTAATCTCTATACATTTATATAACTTTATCGTTTAAAATTACTAAATTGTAGGGTATATTTATAAAGCAGCAACGACTCGAGTCCATATTTTGCGAATATCGAAATACCACGGTAATTCACCACGAAATGTGATTTTAATGGACGTAAGTCGGTTACTTGTCAGCAATGCAGATTGCTATCGGAGTTTTGACAGTAATCTGCATTACCGACAAACGGTTGAAACAAGCCACCGACCTACGTTCACACAACGAGCAGAATTACGGCAGTACAGCCGCTATTTCTTCATAATTTCCACCGATTACTTGTTATTTAATTAAAATTCACAGCCGTCTGACTTGATTTTCATACCACCATGTTGTAAAATTGACTTTTTTCCTCTGTCTCAGGACAAAATATGAACCGATACCGACCCGTTTTACAAACACACAAATTAAATTACAATAAATTGATTAATTAATAAAAAAACAAACACCACCTGTCTATATAAGTCTACCTGTTGTTTCAAATAGAGAGTATTTAAACTAAAATTGCCGTTGTTTTGTCTATAGTTGTAGTGTGATTGTTTATAATAATAATAATAATAAATTCATAATCCCCGAATTTTCCTACTAATTAATTAATTAATTAACTAAAATATAGCTTATGTATAATATAAATCGATCTATACATTAGAATTATACAAATTAAACAATTAAAAATAATACAAAAATTATACAATCTTGGTGATTTTCTTTAGTGATAAGATAGATAAACGGAAATAAATAAAGGCACCATGCAGCCATTTGTGTTCCTACAGTGATTTGGATTTTAATGATTTTTTTTTAATTAGGCACTTTTTGTTGTAGAAAAAATAATCAAAACCATGCAAATTTAGAAAAATACATCTCTCTCTCTCTCTCTATTATCTCATTATTATCATCACCTCATTCAATTTTTTTTATTATTATTATACGATTATTGTTGGGGAAATTGCACGAATTTTGATTAATTTGTTGTTGAAATTCAACAAAAATTATCACTAATTGTCTTTATCAACATGACTTTCTTGTTGTTTTTCTTTTTCTTGTTGTTTTTGTTGTTGTTGTTGTGATGATTGTTGTTCTTCACATTTATCACTGTTTTTATCATTATGTGATTGTTTATCGATTTCTTCAATTTTATCACCATCTTTATCGCTAATTTTCTCCGTTGTATCAACAATTTTCGCTTCAACACGCTCAGATTCTTTACTATTAGTATTATTACAACTACTATTAGCTGTTGTAGTTGTAGTAGTAGTAGTAGTAGTAGTAGTAGTAGTAGTAGTAGTAGAAGCAGTTGTTGTTGTTGTTAAAGTTGTTGGAGTTGTTGTTGTTTGAGCCGCCTCTTTCACCCGATTATTTTTCAACTTCTCCACAGTACTCTGTAGACTTTTCTCGCTTTTATTCGTCGATTCTTTGCCACGTTTCAATGATTGATTCGTTTGTAATTTATTCGATGATGATGATAATCGTGTTGTTGTTGTTGTTGTTACACCTGTTGTTATACCTGGATTTTGTTCAGTTGTTGGTGTTGTTGCTGTAGTCGTCGTCGTCGCTGTTGTTGTTGTTGTTGCCGCTGTGGTAGTCAGATTAGTATTGCTTGTTGTTGTTGTTGTTATTGGAGATATCTACAAGAATAGTAACTCAATTATAGTGAAATTGTACAGGGTGAGCTTAAAGGATGGCCTATTAAAAGTTCAAATTGATGGAAGTTTTCGAAAGTTGGTTTATTTCCTGTTTTATAGGATTGATAGAATGATATCTATTTTATTGCATATTTTAAAATAAAATTGGAGGACAGTTTAATAACATGAGTTATAAAATAACAATGGTAATTTTTCAAGAGCTCTAATTTTTCATAAAATTTTAATTTCGGTCCATTAGACAATGAAAATTTGGAACTCAAATAACCCAAACTATGTACTTTGAATCAAATGTTGCAGAATTAAATTACCTTTTAGAATTCAGCTTTTAGAATTCAGGCAATTTACAATCCTAATATTTTTCGTTTTTTTTTTAGATGAATAGACAACAAAGTTCTGTAATAAACTCTATTAGCATTTCCTATACTTATCTCTGGTAATTTTTCAGTTATTTAAAATTTTCAGCTTCAACTAATGTTCAATCGCTGAAAGAAAATTTTAAAATACAGAAGGCTTAGCAAAGCAATTGTCAATTTCATTGTCACAATTAGAATCAAAATAATTAACTGATTCTAGATTTTTTTAATAAAAAAACAATAGAAGGAATTTTAATTGAGAAAATGAAAATTGATTGAATTTTTTTGTTTGTAAAATTAGCTGAAATTCTTGAAAAAAATACTTGTAAGAAATATTATTTTGCTAAACCTTCAGTGCGTTTATTTATCACGTTCAGCCCGGCGCACTTTATCAAACTCCGTATTATCAGAGAGTTCGAGATTATCAGTTGTTTATTTGTCTGACGGCGCTTGTTTGTTTCACTATTTCATAGCAAACGATGTGTGGACCACCGGTGGTTCCCGCCGGCAGACGGAGCAAACTAGGTGTGGACCACAGGGTGGTTCACGTTGCCAGATTAATGGAATGCATGTGGACCATCTGGTGGTCCACGCCGGGCTGAACGTGTTATAGACATGGACATTTTCAGGTAGGAAAAATAAAAAATGTTGAATTACTGAAAAATTATCTCAAAAATTATTATACAATGCTAATGCAGTTCGAAAAAAAAACATCTAAATAAATAATGTTTCAGTTAAAATAAAAAAGATATCACAGTATGAAAATTGCCTGAAAGAAATATCAATTTCAGCTAAACGCTGGAAATAATTAAATGCTATAAAATTGGATTTAAAGCACACCGTTTGGACTATTTGAGCTCCCAATTCTTATCATTTAGTAGCAATAGTTTCAAAAATATGAATTTTTAAACGACCATTTAAAATTTTCTGAAAAGTCAAAATAGCATTCCCTATACTTATTGCTGATAATTTTCAATTGGAACTATTTTATTCCCCGGAAAGAAAATACTAAAATATAGGAGGCTTTACAAAACAACTTTCAATTCAATTGTCACAATTACAATCAAACAAAATGTAGATTTTTTTAATGAAAAACAACTGAACAAATTGACAATTAATTAAATCAAAATTAGTTGGATTTTCTCCACGTGAAATTTCCTGAAATGGCTGAAAAACGTATAAAATATCCAATTCTAACCTTAATTGTGATAGTTATGTTATTTTGCTAAGCCTTTTGCAGGTGAATTATTAAGGCATATGCCACTAGATATTAGACACTTTCAATGAAAAGTGGTTGAAGAAAACATTGATTTTAGCTAAACAGTGGGAGATAATTAAATTCAATAAAATTTTACGTAAAGTACATAGTCTGGACTGTTTAAGTTCCAAATTAAGATCGTCTAGTATCAATATTTTCAAAGCTTTGAATTTTTTAATCAGTGTAAAATTAAAATTTTCAAAAAAACGAGGCAAAATTCCTGAAAAACTATTAACGCTAGATCATAAATCACGTTATCAAAGCCGCCTCAAATTTCATCACAGAATCTACATAGGCAATAAAAATTATAAGATTTAAATTTAAAATAGGAAAGTGAGTTGCTCAACCCTATACAGAGTGAGCAAGGGATTGGCCTGTTAAAAGTATAAATCCTAATTGACGGAAGTTTCAGCTTGAACTAACTCTAGAAAATATTTTCGTTGTTCTATCAACCCTCTATATACTAAGGGTAGTTTTATTTTAAAAAGAATGGTATATTTTTTATTGTATACAGAGTGAGCCAAGTGGTTGGCCTATTAGACGTTTAAAGAGTTCTAATTGATGAAAGTTTCTGAAATTTGGTATGCACCCGGTTTTCCACCTGAACTACATCTAAAAAATATTTTCGTTGTTCTATCAACCCCCGGTGTATGGGGTAGTGCACCCTACTTTTTTATTTTAAATGGAATTGTATATTTTTTATTCTATATTTAGATTCTACGATAAAAATGAAATGGCCTTTGATAACATGACATATGGTCTAGCGTTAATGGTTTTTCAGGAATTTCAACTTTTTCAGAAAATTTTGATTTTGTAGTGTTTAATTGAAAAATTTATATGTTTGAAGATATTATTGATAGATAATCCAAATTTAGAACTCAAATAGCTTAACCTATGTACTTTACGCCAGATTTTTCAAAAATGAATTATATTTCAGCATTTAGCCGAAAAAAAGCTTTCTTTCATCCAATTTTCAAAACGCAATGACTTTCTCATTTTAAATCGAACAGTATATTTTTTTTGCACGGTTGGATAGAGAAAAATATTCTGCATCGAATCGTATTAGCATTTCGTATACCTAGTCCTGATAATTTTTCAGTTATTCAAGATTTTCGATTTCTAATAATTTACCCCCTGAAACAAAATACTAAAACATAGTAGGCTTGGCGAAACAACCTTCTGTCACAATTAACCTCAAAATAATTAATTATTTTTAAATTTTTTAATTAAAAAATCTTAGAAGAAATTGACAAATAATTAAATTAAAATTAATTGTATTTTCTTTTCATGTAAAATTGGCAGAAATCGCTGAAAAAAACATACAAAATAATCATTGTTAACCTTAAATGTGACAATTAACGTCAAGTTGCTAAGCCTCCTATGCATTTCTTTATAGGC
>JACDRQ010000830.1:0-17880 GCA_013841215.1 Hycleus cichorii
TTAAAGGGTTGCAATCCCCAATATATTATAGCGTCCAAATTGAATTTTTCGTATCAAGAGACTCTTCAAAAGCTAAAATGTTGTTTATAATGATCATTAGTCGATATTATGAAGAATTTTGAGGATTGTGTATTGCAGGATAAAAATAAAAATAGAATTTTAGTTTTTGAAAGAATTCGAAATCTTGTTTTGTTCTCGAGATATAGCTAAAAATGTGTTTTTGGGATTAACTTTAAGGGGCAATTTCACTCCCTTAAAGTGAATATGGACAGCCAAAAAAATATGCATCGACTATTTTTTGAATCTCTACCTGTATACCAAATTTTATCAAAATCGGATAGGGACAGTTGTGTCCCTTTTCTTGTAAATTTTGTTTAAACAATCAAAATTTCAAAAATATGGAGCGTAAAAATTTATTTCAACTCAACGAGGAAATTTTAATAGAATTTTGATAACAAATTTTAATCTCTCAATGGCAATTGCTTTCGAAATATGGATTTTCCCATCGAAGATTGCTAAACGCAAATTTTTACAAAACAAAAATAAATCGAATAATTTTTGAAAATTACTATCTTAACATATCGAGTACCCCACGATAATTGAATATTTAGCTCTTAATTGTGAATCATTCTGTATATAAAAAATAAAAATTGAAATAAGTCAATAACAATAACAACAACAACAATAATAGTAATAATAATAAAAATACGTCAAACTTGCAAAAAAAAATTCCTTATGATTTTGCACCATTTATGGTGAAATTCCTTTAGAATTTGCTTTGTAATCGAGCAAAATTGCAGTTTTTTTACAAAGAAAATGATCGATTACGATAAAATTAGATATTTATCAATCATTTATTTGTTTATTTAGCTATTGATAATTGAGGAAAAAACAATAAATGAATATTTGTTTGTTCAACTTATCGCCGATATAGCGTCAGTATCGTGTCGGCTTCACAACAAATCAGTCTTCAATTTGTTTTATTAAAATTTTAATTAATTAGTTTTATTGTTATTGTTGTTAAATTGTTGAAAATAATGCAGAACTGCTCATCCAAAGACCAAGAACACGACAATTTCTATCATGATTACAACGATCATGAAAGGCACGATTGTAAACATCCCGATTGTAATTTAAAAAAATTCAGGTTCTCTTCGGATCTACAACGGCCGTTGATTGGTTAATTTTTGGTTGTTTCCAGGTACCCCGATGGCACCGTCCGGTTACGGAATCCCCATATTGAATTGATGGATCAGGATATTTTATACCATTTAGCTTTAGGTAGTGAATCGCACGATCTTGTCGAAATGTTCGGCGATGTTAAAGTGAGTACTGCAATATTTTTTATCAAACTGAAATTCACACGGCCTATTTGTTTGATTTTTTCCTCTAGTTCGTCTGTATGGGTGGCACACCGAAACGTATGGAAAATTTCGCTTATTATATAATGAAAGAAATCGGCCATAAATTGCCAACAGGGACAACATTACAAGATATCAGTCAGTATTCGTACCGTTACAGTATGTACAAAGTTGGGCCCGTATTGTCGATTAGTGTAAGTAGAATTTTTATGTAATTAGTTCAAGTAATCAAAAGGGGGCCACTTTTAGTCTAAAAAAGTGCTCTAATACCTTGCCGAGTCACTGAAAAGTAGTGATGGACTAAATTGTACTTTTTCATTAGCAGTACTACCGTACGTTTGCTGTAATATAGGCAACCAACTATTACTGTGTATTATAAACTAATATGTGTACACAGTAATAGTTGGTTGCCTATATTACGCCAAATGTAGCAGTAGCACTGAAATCACAGTTTAGCCCATCACTAGATCAATGTAAGTAGAAATCGGGGACAATTCGGGTAGTTTTTCAGCGATATCTTGAAACTTAAGCGTAGATTTTGAAAGATTCAAGCTTGCAAATTTCGCTAATTGTCTTAATTTTCACTGTAAAGTCGCAAAATGACTTTTAGTCTATTTTAAATTTAGAGACTTAGAAACAGTTCAAAAAAGCATTTTTGTATCTTGTACAAGGCCTAAATTGAGCTTTTTCAGCTGAAATTTATTATCGATCAGTGTAAGTATTACTCGAAATGAACAACAAAGGCGTACCGAATAGGGCAATGGAGACGATTCTGGCACCTTTTCTTAGTGATATTTTGAAGCTTAAGAGTCAATTTTCAAAGATTCTAGTTTGCCGTTCTTATTTTTAGTGGCCAAAAGTCATTTTAATGTTAAATTTCGGTCTAAATTTGGCAAAATTTCGATTTTATAAACGAATGTTATAGCACGGCATGGGCGTCCCATCGATCGGTATTCTCCTCCACGAAATCATCAAACTCATGTACCACGCCAAAGCAAAAGATCCGATCTTCTTCCGGATCGGTACGTGCGGTGGTATTGGTATCGAAGGTGGTACTGTTGTTATATCCGAAGATGCTGTCGATGAGATGATGAACCATCATTACGAGATTGTAATCATTGTTTCTAGAAATTTAATTAGTTTAATTATAAAAAAAAATTGTAGACAATATTGGGTAAGACTGTTAAACGGCCAGCAAAACTCGACCGTCGTCTAGTTCGCGAATTGAAGGCATTAGTCGATGCCGAAGACCCCTACGAAACCGTCACCGGTACAACGATGTGCGCCAACGATTTCTACGAGGGACAAGGCCGCACTGATGGCGCATTCTGTGATTATACAGAAACCGAAAAGATGGAATATTTACAAAAATTGCGCAATAACGGCGTCAAAAATATCGAAATGGAGGTGATACCGTTCGCTGCCTTGACCCATCATGCTGGCATTAAAGCAGCTGATGTTTGTGTGGCACTATTGGATCGTTTGAAAGGCGATCAAGTTTGCGCCCCCAAAGAGGTGTTGAACGAGTGGCAAATACGGCCACAGACATTGATTGCACGCTATATTCGTCGTTATTTACAAACAAAAGGCCGGATATCGTTCGATGGACATGGCTCGATGGCTGTTAAAAGTCCACGACGTTTCAAATTGGTCCAACAGGAATCGGAAACGTTCGATTAAATTACAATTAATTCAGTAACAAAATGGAAATATTCTAAAATTATCATTTCAACAAATTCTGCTAAACATATCAGAATCAGACGACGTTCAGTCGGTCTCCAATCGAACGTTCCGATCACAAAACGACCATTCTTCGCTTCTTTACTACTTAAAAATCAAATAAAATAACCACATTATTACTACAAAGCATGATCAATGTTGTAATGTAGCTATTGTTTATTATATTGGACAATACATTTGTTATAATAATAATGATTATTATTAAAAAAATAAAATTTATACACACTCTTTTGGTAGACAACGAGGTAGTTAAACGTGATCAAATCATCTGCCTACAATTTGTTACAATTTGCTGGTTACATTGTTGAATTTTGCTCATTATTGTTAAAGGACCACAATTAAAACAAATTTCAATCGTTATTCCACAAAAAAAAAGATAACGACACCAACGGGAATCGAACCACGATTGCCCACTTTGTAACAGTACAGGTTCAAATCCGCGGTTGGTTATACTTTTTTAATCGAAAATCGATTAAAATTCGTTTTTATTGCAGTCGAACGTTCATTAAATTTTTAATTTATTTAAATTGTTGGTTATTAGATGTAATTGTAGTTTTGATGTCGCCTCTAATAAAACATTGCCAAAATTAAATTATTTATTAATTTATGAAAAACATCACAAATTTAATCAGTCATTCAGTGGTATTCTCTAACTTTTGTGGCGATTGATCACCATGACAACGCTAGATATTGATATTGTGTTCAACATAGTCATGGTAATCGATCGGTATAAAGTTACAGAATACCACTGATTATTTCAACCTATATTATTATCGTTATTGATTGTTGTGGTTGATGTTGCTGCTGTTGGTGTTGGTGTTGTTGTCGTTGTTTTCTTCTTTCCCATCACCAAATTTTCGAAGAATAACTTCGTTAACAACACCAAAGGTGCTTCGATCAATACGTACAGAACATACGCGAAAAGGAACGAAATTAATATAATACCGTGCGCTACCAACGACTGAAATTCAATAAAAATAAATAAATAACTAAAATTCACACAAAATTAATCGACTTACGACTGAAGCAATAGAAATATTCGAACTATGATTACTGGACAAGAAAATAATCGTCGTTAGTGTCGGATTTATTAAATACGCGCAATAAGTCAAACGACTTAAAGGAATCCATCCACGGAACGACAGGAAATTCTCCAAAGCCCCTACAATTATAAAATTGACAAACAATTCAAATTTGGCGCCTTTTCTAGCCAATCAAACAAACACGTCAACTTCACGCGTTAGCAATGATTGGCTAGAAAACGCGCCAAATTTGAATTCTCGATTTCAAATTACGAGCATTTCCGGTACAACAAGCTATTAATAGCCATGCCATTCCGATACCCCATAAAGTCCGAGATGTGCCCATATAGAAGGCTGAGAATTCTACGGATATATCCCGGCCATATATAGTGAATAATATCCATAAATTCAAAATCGGGAATAAGATCCATAACAATATTCGAACACGCTAAAATTTTGCAGTAGTAGAGATATAGATAGTGATTGTTTAAGAATACCAACCTCTTTCAATATTAGTTGTTTCTTCAATTTAATTAATAGAAGATAGGCGGTTATTACACCGATTAAATAGGGCCCAAGACGGTTCCACGGTAGGTCGTAGATTGCATCCAATTGGGCCAATTGTTCATCCATACTGTCAACAAATTTTTCAGAAATTGATCGATTTTAATTGAATTTTTAATTACCTGGGAATATAGCCGATACTGTACGATTTATAAATTGTGACAATTATTGTTGTTAAAATAAGTAGAATTGTTAGAAATCCGGCTAGTTTGACCGCTCTAAAATTGTAAAATTCAATTAAAATCATAAAAATAGCCGTGTGGGGGAATCCCCAGTGAAAATTTTAGCAAAAATTGGAGGACTTTTGGGTCTTCTTAGTCGTTTTATGCCGGAAAAAAGTTTCTTGGTCAATTTCCGGATAAGCTACGGGGTCCAAATTTTGCTCAAATATTCTCCAGGGACCTACAATTCCTCAAAACATTTGTCGACTCATTCGCCGAATAATAAGACTTATTTTTTGAATTATACACATTCAGATGGACCACTTGGTAGAGTAGTAGTACTTACATTGTTGACAAAATTAACAGAAACGCTGTAATTACAAAGAATTGGGTATCTAGCGATAAATACCAAGACCAACTCAGACACATCTCAGATCGTGGATATAAATTATTAATATAGAGCAGATTACGCCACCAATATTTACCACAACGTTCATCATTCAACTCACTAGTTATTAACGCTGACGTTTGTCGAAAGTACGTATATAAAACATCAGTTAATAAAATCACAAATAAATATACAGGCGTTAAACTAAAAAAAAAAATGTATAAATCAACCTTTAATCGTCATAACTAAAGTACGGCTTACCGTAGAAATCGATTGAGAAGCATCTGAAAGAATTCGGTAACTTTCCTCATGTAATTTATCGATTTCGGTGCATTGTTATTATTGACAACAGAATTCGATTTTGATTTCAAATAAAGGTAAGCCACCAAGAAACCACTGGAAATACAAATTATATCAAGTGAACTGTGATAATTTAGGCCGCATTGGCCATGTTTTAATTTTTTAGTCGTAGATTGCTCCATATTTTACTAAATAATAGGACATTCAAACACTAATGTATCGTTAATGATTCGCGAAGTAAGCTGTGACTTTATAAACGTAGGTCCGCTTCTTGTTTCAACCATTTGTCGGTAATACAGTTTACTATCGGAGTTATCGACCAGTAAAGTTAAAATAAATTTTAAAAGAAACTCCATTGAACTTTCATTAATTGTTTTGCTTAAATAAAACAAAGTTTCTTTCGAGATTTTTTGAAAATTCTAGAAAGTTTTGATCACTATCGATTTTTTCAAAGAAAATCACAGTAATCTGCATTACCGATAACCGGTTGAAACAAGAATTGGACTTACGTTCATAAAGTTACAACTTATTGCGTGATGCAAGTGTATTCGAACCAAGCTACGACAATAGGTTCAAAATACATGGCCAACTTGTATACTCGAGAATACCTTAGGAACAAATACGTATCAACACAATACGTTGAATTGCTGAGGATTTGCGCAAAGAAATCTTCGGATAACCGATAGGCGATACCAGGATTTTCAATTAAATCAGCCTGATAGAACACGGAATGCACCATAACAACCCATAACATGCTCAAAAAACGCAACCCGTGTATAACACGAACAGTATCGCCATTTAATTTCGTCCTCATCAAAGATTTTGTGTTGGTATAAATGGAAAAACATTTAATAATCTCACCGAGTTTACTCGGTTTCGTTGATTCTTCAATTGATTTAGTTGCAACCAACTCAACTTCTGATACTATAAAACATACAGATTGAGATCAAGATTGCTTTAGAATACGTCCACTATTACCACTGGTCGGATTCGTTTTATTCGAAGTCAGATTGTTCCGATGGCCTGTTATTAGATTTTTCATGAGATTGTGGCGACGTACATCGTAGATTGTACCGATTATCGATAGAATTATTATAATCATCGTTAACGATCTGTAAATGGAAAATTACTTGCAAATTTATAAATCGGCCAATGTTAACAACTCACATTAAAAGAATCGTTTTCGGCAATTGCAACATCCATGAACCTGTTTCTTTCAACGGCTTGACCTCAGTTAAATTCAAATTTAAATCGTATAAATTCTGTATATTTAACGATTTTGTTTCGATATAATTGACAAATAATGGTTGTAAATCGTCAGCACTGCAAGATTTTGGTAGACACAATCCCAGCTGTATCGTAAACTAAAAGAAATAATTTTAAATTTGGCGCTTCAATAGAAATAAGCCCCCACTACTTCACAATTCTTACCTCTAATGGTAGTTGCGAATGGAATTGTAACGTATTGTTGTGCTTCATAAAAAACATATAGTAGCCCATTTGATAGGGTGGAAAATCGTACGGGGTGGGTGGCGCATGTCTGACTTTCTCATAACTAACCTCAAAATGTCTACGATTCGATATATCTTGACATTGAGCATGCGAACCAATCCATAAATTATTGCCGTAGATGAAACCATTTCCAGGCGCGCCACTGGCGTCTAGAGCTGATAGAAATTTTGTTGTTTTTTGTTTGTAATTTAACGAGGGAAATTTGAATTATGTAACTTTATGGAAAGATAACAAACGGATATATCTTTGTTGATATTTATAATCGGATAGGTTATATGAAAGTGAAAGTTTAATGTCCTCTCTATGGGTAAGTGTGTGTCACATAAATGATATAATCTTCATACGCAATAAAATATAATAATTTTTGTCAATTTCGAGAAAAACAATCAAAATTAAACCTATTTGAATTGTTGTAACTTTAAACTTGCAAGTGTATGTATAACTTTACTCACAATAAGGATAAACTTCCGCGTGTAATTGCAGCTTTTCTATAAAAATGGTTTTAAAGTGAAGTGTATGTACAGCTTTAGTAGAATATCAAAATTACTCAATTCTTTTTATAAGCCAAATTTAGTAAATTATGAATGAATGACATAACAAATTATCATACGAACATCGAAAATGTTCCTAAAAATAGCAGACAAGGTTACTTTCTTTGCTTTTTATTATATTTTATTAATAACGAAATTAAAGACAGCTAGGAGTCAAAACTTTACGTGTGAGTACAGCTTAAGCTCGTAATATTGATACAATATTTACAATTTAAGCCCTTTTTGTATCATTTTAACTCACTGATTATTAGAAAATTTAACTGAAGGGCAAAAATTAACGTATTGGTACCGCTTTAAAAATATTTTCTTTAACAATTTCCAATTAATATTTTCTAATAGGGAAATTATCGAAATACGTGTACGGATAGCTTTATTTAGATAATGGATTGTTAATTTAAATGAAACATTTCTCTTTCTCTGAGAAAAAAATTTAATCACCAGTGACATAACGAATATTCGGGACGAAGAAATGGAAAATTTTCGACGAAAAGCGGTACATACACGCTGCAAATTGCATCATCCGAACAAATTTCACGTGTCGGTGTAGTTTTAACGATTTCATTGCCCTTCAAATTCAAACTCTGGCAATGATATTGATTTTTTATGACGCCATCAAAACGAAAGTTTCATAAATGGATGTAATTTATTTTCGGATAAAAAATTATCCTTACGCCTTGACATTTTGATTTAAGATCTCCGATAAATTCGCAAAATTATCTATTTTACAGGGTGAACGACCTTGGAGTTGGCCTTGGTGACGCATGTCATAGATTGATTCATACGCTTAAAAATTATTTTAAAACTGTCAACTTTAATCAATTATGAATAAATCAATGACACTGTGTGACTAAAGCGGGAAAACCGTATTGCACGAAATACGTACATGTACAGCTTTATGTCACTGTTGTCAATTTGATTGTAAAATTTCTCTTTATTCGAGAAAATTAGTGAAATTATGAATGACATAACGAATATCTCGGATGAAGAAGTGTAAAATTTTCGGGGAATTATTCGTGCATATCCCTTGAAATTGTTTTTTTTTTCTGACAAGCAATATTAAGCAAATAGGTACAATTCGTACGTGTATGTGTTGCTTTATTTCGGTAATTTACCGATCAATTTAATTATAAAGTTTCTCTTCCTGTAAGAAAAATTATTAAATTACCAATGATATAACGAATATTCGCGATAGAAACGTGAAAAATGTTCGAAGACGAAAACGGCGCTTACACGTTGAAATTTGATTAAATTTTCACAGCTTATTCGCAGGATTCAAAAATCACCTTTTCACACCAAGAATTTCAAAAATCTCGATATAACGACTTTTGTAAAATTTAGAAATTTAATGGTGTCCGTACATTGTTAAAATTTTATCATTTACCGCATTTCGCAAATTTAAAGCTGTACCTACATGTAAAGGATTGTAGATTTGAACTATTTCTATCGAATGTTTGAAGTAAATTGGTGTTTTTGCGGAAATTAACAGACGTTTTTGTTTAAAAAAACTGTAATATTGATGGATTTTTACCTTTTAATGCCCAAACATGTTTGGATTCAATCGCTGATTTCAAATCTTCTAAATGTTTTAGACACACTGTTGAATTTTCATTTGTTTGAACAATTGAAGTTAAACCATATAAAACAGATTCACCAATTAAATTTTGTTTAAAACTATCAATTTGCACTAATACTATTAATAATAAGAAAACTAACAATAAATATTTGAACATTTTTCTATAATTGTAAATTAAATTAAATTAATAAATTATTGAACTGTTGAAAAGAACAGGGGATGATTCGAATAAAGAAGAAAAGAATATATTGGAGAGACATCGATGGGAGCCGTTTATATAGAAATAAATAAACTGTGAGTTGTTTATTTCAATTTATAATAATCTCTTTCAAATATGTCCAAGTATAAGGGTGGGGGCGTAATGCATATTGAACGATAGTGGGGTAATTTGGCCAATAAATAAAGACAAATATAAAACAACAGTGTAGATTCATCATGGTAATGAACAAGACAATTGTAAAAATATCACGAAAATTATTGTTTCTATTGTACTTTATTTAATAATAATAATAATAATAAATTAATTATTGTTAATAAAAATATATAATATTTATATTATTTTAATTACTTTACACGTATTATAATTAAACAAAGTACAACAATCAGTCTATAGTCTGTCCATATCAACATACCAACTCGACTTGTTAAAAACAGAATTTGAAGCCCTTTATGTTAGTAGGCTGATCTTTTTGTCACGTCGCATTGTAGCTTGATTCGGACACTTGACAATTACATGAACGTACGAAACAAATTACGACGCTATTAACGAAAGGTATGGCCAATTTCGAAACGAAATCCACCTGTATGATAATAGTCGAGTCGAAATTGCCGGACTATAATTTATTATTGTTATGTTTATATGATGTTATCTAAGAAATGGTGAAAGTTCCTCTTCGCTAAATTCAATTTAGCTGGTTTGTAGGTTGTATTTGAATTGGTAGTAAAGGAAAAAGGTACAGATAAATATACATAAGTCTTTACTTATGTAATACTTACAGAATACACGATAATTAATTGAAGAATTGAAAAACAACAGTAAAAGAAATTATTATGTTAATTATTTGCATTAAAAATTACAATAGAATTTCATTTATTTTTTCGATAGAGTGGAGAAGAAAAAACGGCAATAAGAAAATGCAATTTTCCAATTAATTGCTGCACTAACGCAATACTTTAATTAATAAATAAATGAAGGAAAAAAGTCCACAAAGTACAAAGTTGATGGATATTTTTCCACATGCATTAGAATACTACGGAAAAAGAAAAATAAGTAACAATAAATTAGCATAAATTGATAAATAGTTACAAAAAAGTGAAATATTAGTTTAATAGATTCTGAACGCATAGTTTCGATTCTAAATTTAGTAATTGCTGAATATTCATTTAGTACCACCAGTTAATTAGTCGCAGGTACAAAAACTAGTTTTTTATACAGAAATCTATCGGAATATTACCGATCCTTTCAACTTAATATCATCGACTCTTTGACTGTCCTTGATCTTTCTTCATAATCACAATAAAAGGTACCCAACTTGTACAACAAATTAATTATTCGAGAAAATATAGAAAGTAAAAAGGGAGTACCGCAACAATCACGCTAATAATAAATCAAAATGGCCAAATGTGGAATCCACATAACAAATAGGTTTACATCCATTTAGTACCATAAATCACTTAAATGATGGTACCGCAATCAATCATTGTGAGGAGTTATTTTTATATAAATCTATTGAAAATCTACCGATTCTTTCAACTTACAAGGAAACATTCCCAGGTGTCCGCCTCTGATTTTAATGAAAATCGGATATGTTATTCTCCATTGAATTCTAAGAGATGCATGTTTTTTTATCGGCGGAAAAACATATCTAGGGGGTGAAATCGCCACTCAAAGTTTACGTTCAAACGGAGTACTTTTAAACGGCATTCTCAGGGTGAAAAATAGTGTAGCCCATTGTTTGCATATGGAAATGCTAATTAGGGTAGAAGTTATAAGGGTTGAAAGTACGAAAATTGCTATAAGTCACAAACTATCCATCGGATTTTGACGAAACTTATGTCATTCGATAGAAGACGAAGAAGTAGAAGAAACCTGTTTTTGGATTTTTTCGAAATATTACGTTCAGGGGGTAACTACCCGTCAAGCATATCTACAGCCCACTTCTCTTAAAGGTGTTATCGAGTGATTGGGAACATATTTTAAGGATTTATAGGGGGGGTCAATGGTGCACATTTCAGTGAAAGTTGGACCATGTAGCTCGTTGGGAAATCGGGGAAAAAGTGATTTTTGGCGAAAATCTCAAATGGACTCAAGATGACTTGAGGATTCTCGGAAAACTGTTTTTTTCGGTTTTCTGGCACTGTATCCTGAAAAAATTGAAAAACTGGTTTCTCGTTCATTGATTGTAAATATCACCAGTTATTCGCCTCTCAGTTGTTCAATTCTTATCTTAATGGATGTTCATGTTATCGTATTTGTTTACTTAAGAAAAAGTGCTTGAAATTCGATACTCATAACAAAGGCACATGCCAGTTATTTGAATAGGCTTGTTTTTCTTTAAATAAATAAACATTGGATCGTTTTAAGAGACTACACCAGTGGTTTTCAAACATTTTGGAAGTGCCAGCATGTAAATTATTTATTAATTCATTATGAACCCTTCATTTTTCACTAAAGACACATTTCTTGTATTGTGGATAAGGAATATTTCCTCTGAGCCCGTTAAATCGATTTGCGGATTAAAAGAATTTACCAGATCGTCTGTTGAGAAACACTGGTTTAAAATTTGATACAAAACTACTGTGACTGATAAAGGGAGGCGAGCGACTTTTGCATTTCAATTTTTTCACGGTCAAGCTCTGCTCGTACATTTTTAAATTTTTTTCAAAGTCTTAAGGGCAAATTGCAAAAACCAAAATGTTACGAATGTATCGCATTAATTCAAAAATAAACTTAAAATAATAATTATTTTAGTATCTATATTCATATAAACAAAAATACCCAACATGAAAATTGAATAGCTATGCAACATATGAAGAAAATACTATTGTTATGTGCCCCAACTGTTGAAAATTGATGGAAAAGCCCCATTTATGAATTAAAACATAAAGATTATAAGAATCGTAAAGTTTTTTTTCTGATCCATTCAATATGGTTGAGGGGTGGTCACTCCCTAAACGTAATTTTTCGAAAAAATCCAAAAACAGGTTTCTTCTACTTTTTCGTCTTCTTTTCAATGACATTAATTTCACCAAAATCCGATGAATAGTTTTTGACTTATAGCAATTTTCTTACTTTCAACCCTTATAACTTCCACCCTAATTAACATTTCGATATACAAACAATGGGCTTCTACATTATTTTTGATTCTGAGAATAATGCCGTTTGTCCCGTTTGAATATTTTAACCGGAAGTATGCGAAACTTAAAGCTTAAACTTTGAGTGGCGATTTCACCCCCTAGATATGTTTCCACCGATAAAAAAAACACGAATCTCTTAGAATTCGATGGAGAATAACATATCCAAATTTTATTAAAATCGGAGGGGGACACCTAGGAATGTTTCCTTGTTAGTACCGTCGACTATTATTGGAGGAGACATGCGAAATTATCTAAAATTGGTACTTTATGAGTCTTCCACAAATTATTATACGCAAAGTTATTAATTAAAGAATAAAGTTCAATTATAAATCATTTGGGAAATACGCTTTTTTTCGATATTTTACGCAAACTAATTAATTTGCTTTGAACTTGGTAAACATCAATGTTGTCAAAATAAAAACTTCCATTGACGTTAACCAATAGAATGTAACAAGAAAAAAAATTTCCACTGCGAATTCGAGAAGAAACTATCCCAACCAAATACAACAATAAAGTTAATTGTATAACACTCTAATTAATGAATTTTATAGAAAATAAGAGGTGTAATTATGTCATACACTGCTCTATTTCGTAAAGAAAATTTTGATTGCATGACTATTTTTATAAATTTTTATTTCTAGAATAATTTTATTTTCATTCCAATCGACCTCGTACTGTTGGAATCATTGATAATAGAATATTTCCAAACTAAGGTCATGTAATTGTCTTTTATTAAAACAGAAATCCTCAACTTACCAATTAAAAAATTTCAAAAATTCCCAACATTGTGTAGAATAAAGATCAGGATAGTGATGTAGATGACTATCGAATTATTCCATTTATTATCAAACAAATTTAGAAAAATTACACATCTACACCTACAGCTTCAGTTACATGATTAAAGTTATCTTTCTCTAATAAATCGGCCAATTCGCGTTTGATTCGGGCAACAATCGGAGGCCCATCAAACACCAAACCTGTGTAAATTTGAAGAATACTAGCACCGTTTCGTATCTTCTCATAAGCATCCTCGCCGTTCATTATACCACCAACACCTGGAATTTGATCGTGATATTATCCTGTATCGATTTTTGAAAAAAATTTACCGATAATTGGTACAGATCCGTGTGTTAATTTGTACATTTTATTGATCATTTTCGTTGAGGGTTTTTTAACTGGAAGACCACTTAAACCGCCCCTTTCATATCGGTGTTCATCGGTTAGATAATCGGGACGTTCTATTGTGGTATTGCTGATAATTAATCCGTCGATTTTGTATTGTTTTTGGACGATAATTTCGGCAATATCAACCAATTCATAATCGTTCAAATCCGGGGCTAATTTTATTAATAATGGTGGTTTATGATCGCCTTCAAGACTGTTGCGTGCTTTCAAACATTCAGTCAACAACTCCGTTAGGGCTTTCTTGTCTTGCAAGCCCCTCAAACCGGGCGTATTCGGGCTAAAATTATTATTTTTATTCGTCTATTTATGTAGAATTATCGTTAAACCTGCTGATATTAATCACTAAATAATCGGCGATTTTTCCAAATCTTTTAATACCCCTAACGTAATCCTCAATAGCATTCGGGGATGTTTTATTTTTACCCAAATTCACCCCAATAATACCGTTGAAATTCGTTTCACGTAAACGTTGTAAACGTTCCAAAACGGCTTCATGGCCATCGTTATTGAAACCGTAACGATTGATAACGGCTCGATCGTTCATCAAACGGAAAATTCGGGGTTTTTTGTTGCCGTCCTGTGGTAGCGGGGTAATCGAACCGATTTCAATGTAACCAAAACCAAGATCGTTCAAACCGGTGATGGCTTCACCGTTCTTGTCGAAACCGGCCGCGATACCGATAGGATTACGGAAGGTTTTCCCGAATAATTCTAATTTCTTTCAAATAGAAGACATTATAAGTTAATCGATTTGAATGGTGGATAATTAAAGTGATTACCAAACTGTCAGGGTCTTGGTAATTACTTCTGGGCAACAGGCGGTATTTCGCTGCGAAAATTGCGAATCGGTGCGAATCTTCCGGATCCATTAAACGAACAACCGGCATTAATATATTGCGATAGTATTGTTCGTCGTTTTTTAAAAAACCAAACACAGAATAACTGGCTAAACCCCCTGCTGTTATTATTATAAATGATCGAAATTTTTGCTGAAATTTACGAAAAATTAATAACAATTTCAATAATTTTAAATAAATAAAGTACATAAGTTGTTAAAGGCTTCATCTTTTCTTCGTCAATTAGCAAATACGTAGATATTTTGATTAATTTTTGTTTTGGTTACCGATGAAGTGACATAACCTCAAAAATAAACCAACACTGCCAATATTAAAAATCCTCAAATAATCAAATTAAACAACAATAACACAATTTAATAGAGAGAAATGACAGTTTTCAAACTAATTAAAATTTAAATTAATTCAACTAATTTCGTAATTAAAAATGAATATATTTGGTGAAAGTGTGGCATTATTTTGAAATTGGCAACATTGTACGCATGCGTTTGTAAAATTACAATTACTCAAATTTACAAACCATCATTAGAGATGGGTTTATAATCACAATGCAATAAACCATTATTATTATTATTTACTAAATATTTTGACAATTTAAATAGAATTTGGATAATCCTCAAGTAAACTATTTCTACAATTATAATAACCCCCATATGGTTAAGATTACAATCCAAATCTTGTGGGTTTTCTAACCCATCTCTAATCAGTTTTGACATTTAGAGAAACTGCGGTTACGCAATTAACAAGATTTAGAGATGAGTTTATTGATGGAAATTATAATAAAATGCTTAAATGTTCGATTTTCAAAATAATTCTTATTCTCAGATTACATTTTGCACTACTCGTATATTTTTCCATGTTTCTATTTTTTATTTTTGTACAAATTCGAATAATTTTGGTTCAAAATATGGGGATTGTCAATCTTTAATTTGTCTGTCAGTCGAGTTATAACCTCGAAATTTGAAAGTTTGTGGCGTAGCCTCGGGGATTGTCTCGATCGAAAAAAATCAAAAATTGAGGAAACGGTGGAGAAAAATGTAAAATTTCAAAGGTCGTCCAGTAGATTTTTCCACGCGTTAACATATTGTCAATTTGCTGAAATGACTGCTCTATTACTAGACGAAATTTGTAAATTATTAGAAACCTACAGAGGTAGAGATAAGGTGAGTTGGCAAGTTTTTATCGTAATCCTTCAACTAAATATTCGTATATTTGAAGATTTTAAGGACACTATGCTACAGTACGAAGCTAATTGGTGGTTTACATCGAAACGAAAAATGGGCTGAAAAATTCCTGAAATTCAGTAAACAGATGTCTGGAACACGGGCAACACTACGCCTTCTCGACGATTTACCTATGTTGAAATACAACATAGAATATGGTCTAGGATCGGAGGTATAATAATCGAATATTCGTCAATTAAATTAACTGATTTGGTGTGACTTAGGAGCCGGACCGTTTAATGGCAGCTTTGGGTGTTACAACAAATATAATCGATCAAATTTTCTATCCTATTGAGAAGATTTCATGGCTAGCCGAACACGATCTTATCGATAATGTCGATAGTAATTTCTGGGATACTGCCAGTTCTGTATGTTGGGTAGCTTCGATCTACTTAAATCTAATGAAGTATATTAATTAATCGGCCAATTAACGAATTAATTAATTAGAAATTAATGATTTTAAGGGCTTTGAGATACATTTCTATCATCCAACGCCACAAGAAGTGCATCAATATCAAGAACGATGAACAGTAATTATAATCTATTCTAGTAGTCTATCGTTAATTGTTTTGTTTTGTTTTTCTAGTGTATCTTTGGAGAAATTGCTAGTACGTCAACATTTTGAAATATTAACAAGCATACGATTAATGTTAGACTTTATTCATGCTGTTAATACTCTACCGAAAGGCTTCTTATGGGCAAGAAAATTGGATACGTGGCATGTTGGTCTAATTGCCACTTTATCATCAATTATGGGAATTTATCAAGTTTATGCTAGACGAAAATTGAATTAATTGTTAATTTGTCCTGAAAATAGAGCGTTTTATTGATTTATTTTATTGTATTTTTTCGTATCACCCCTTTTCCCGATCCATTTGAAATGATTTAGGGTTTTTAATGCAACTGTTGGCAGTGGTGTCTTATAATATTGGTTATATATTTTATTCAGAAAATACATAAATAACAATATATTAATATTTAAGTGTTTTTATTATTATTATCATTATATTTTTACAGATTTATTTAAAAATAATTATTTTTTATTAAATTATAGAAATTTTGAAATGTTACAGTTGGTAGTGTTTCAAAGATGGCGCATTTTCACCAGTTTAAAAACAATTGAATATCGTTTTTTCCTATCGTGTTAGTGGTGTGGTGAATTTTGTGATATTAATGGTGAATATTCGAAAAACTACAAAAATATTAAGGTAGGATTTATTAAATTTCATTTATTTTTATAATTGTGCCCAATTTATCGTTATTTATAAATGCATTTTAAAGAAATCTGCTACCTAACCAAAAATGATACCTAACTAAAGATCTATTTGTTTATGTATGTTCGATAAGAATTATTTTCGTTTAATTTAAAGCAAAATTAATTAAATTTATGTTGAAGAAAAAATAGGGATTTTTATCGATACAGTTGGCCTCCATATATTTCAAAGATGGCGCATTTTCAACTGTTTAAAAACAATCGAACGTTTTTCCCTGTTTTTTCAATTGTGTTAGTGGTGACTTTGATGAATTGATTTAGTGATATTTTTGATAAATATTCGAAATAATAGAAGAATATTAAGGTAGGATCCCTAAAATTTAATTTATTTTCATAATTGTGCACAATTTATTCTTTTATAAATGTATTTTGGGGAGGCATTTTCGAATGATAACCACACATTTGCCTATTTGTTAAGGTCTGTTGTGTAAAAATCGTGCATTTTTCAGTTTGTTTGGTTTAATTTAAAAACTAAAATCAAAGTAATTTTTATTTGAGGAAAAAATTTGGGGATTTATGTCGATACAGTTGCCGGCATTGTTTTTCAAAGATGGCGCATTTGCATTGTTTAAAAATAATTGAAATTAGTTTTTATCAATTCTGTTGAAAAGCGGTGATTGTTCTCAATTTTTATTAAATTTTTCGCTCGAATAATAGAAATTACAGAAAAATACTGAGGGTGAGTAGGTTAAATTTAATTTAATTTAATTGTTTTAAAGATTGCAAGTAATTAACGAACGCTTATACTGATTGACAATTATTTAATTGCAATTACTAGTAACAGTAATATAAAAATGATTATTATGCATCTATTTC
>JACDRQ010000831.1:0-18073 GCA_013841215.1 Hycleus cichorii
TTAAATTTGAGAAACGATAGCACTTCAACGGTCAACAAAATACCCGTCAGTTGATTTTAAGAAATGCGTAAATTTATTATTAAATTTTAGAAACGGTAGTGCTTCAAAAATTAACAAATTACGAGTCACTTTGGATTTATTATTAATTGTTAAAAACGATAGTACTTCAACAATCAAACGGTCTTTACACCACGACGATCAAANAATTCAATTGACCAAAAGACAGGTACCTACAGGCAAGACTCGAAACGAGTGTTGCGTAATCGTTCCGTTTTTGTATTCTTAACAAAAATTCGAAAAAACAAACTGTAAATTTGCCAATTCTAGTTCCAAAAAACAAGGTAACTTGAAGGGGTTAGTTTACATAACGTTAAAGTTATAAAGCTGTCTTGTAGATTTTGAAAATAAGAAATTTCAATCTAATATAAATAGATAGGTATACTCCAAAATTGTTTTGATTTAAACAACTAAAAATTGGATCGTTTCAGGGGTTTTCAAAAGTTGCGGAAGTCTGCAAGCATCAATTACTTCTCACCATGGACACAATTCTTATGTTCTGGATGAGAAAGAATTCACCCTGGACCGGTAAAATCCGATCGCTCGCCAATTTGTAGCAATTTCATTTGAATTATATCGAAAACACCCGTTATATTGATTGATCCCCTTCCAATATGCTCAAAAAATGGAGCCGTTTTCCCCTACTATCTACAGTTGTTTTTCCCCTACTATCTGTAGCTATTTTTTGCCAATTTCTGAATTTCTCCAGATTTTTATAAGTTGCCGGTTCTATTTCCAATATTTACAAATTTTGCAAATTATATTTTTATAGCCTTGAGAAAATCGGAATAATAACATCCGCGTTTGGAAATTTACAACTAGGGCTTGTCCTATATATATTCGTCTAGTTTTGAGCAAATCATACAGTCGAATTCGAAGAAGCAAAATGGGTTTAACTTATTTTTACGATTTTATTTCGCCACCATCAAGAGCTGTATGGATGTTTTTGAAATTCTCAGACATCCAGTTCGAATCGTTTCCAGTCAATTTGATGAAAGGTAGAGCAACTCATCGTCGAATTATTGTTGTTAACAATAATTTTTGTTGTAGACGAACATAAAACCGATTATTTCGAAGACAAATTCAGTCGTTTCCAAGTAGTGCCATTCATCCACGACGGTTTACTTCGGTTGAACGAAAGGTACTTGAAAATTTTAATTCGAACTTTTGATTTATTCGTCTCGATAGTGTTGCAGTGTTGCGTTATTTGGCCGATAAGTTCAACGTTGACAACCAATGGTACCCGAAAGACCTAACAAAACGCGCCCCAATTGACGAATTTCTAGAATGGCAACACTCCAATTTGCGCGCTAATAGCAAGCTATATTTTAAACACGCTGTAAGATTTAATTTAATTGTTTAAAATTGTAATTAAGATTTGAATGTCGTCGATTTTAGTGGATCGTTCCGGAACTTACCGGAAAACCACCCAATGAGGAGATAGTCAAGAATGCCGAAAAGGCCGTAATCAAATGTCTGGAAGAATTCGAACGCCTCTTTTTAGAAAATCGCGAATTTATTGCCACCGATGATGCGCCCTCAATTGCTGATTTGTTCGCCGTCTCTGAAATTCTACAATTAAGTAAGAATGACGATGAAAAATCGAATAATTAGCTTAAAATTTATTGTTTCTTTGTAGAGGTCGCTGGATTTGATGTCGACCAAAACGTGCCAGGTTTAGTTGAGTGGATTCAACGCGTCCAGGAGGGATCACAACCGTATTTTAGCGAATGTTGTGCAGCTTTTGATAAACTCACAGCCCGTGCAAAAGGATCTGCAAAATTGTAAAATAAGAGAAAATTTGAATAAATCTTATTGCAAAGTTGTCAATTTAACTAATTTTTCCCAAAAATCAGCACTTTAAGTAACGTTTAAAAACAATTTAACGCTATAATTGTGGTTATAGAACAGAAAAATAACAGAAATTTTGATAATTTTCAAAATTTCGTAATTACGTAAAATTGCGCTATTATGCAAACCACAATGTCAAACCGATCTAACCTCAAATTTAATCAAAACAAATTTTCCAACAATTTAAATAAAATTCGACAAAACAACTCAATTAAAATAATTCAAAACAAGATAAATTATAGTTAAATACCGATAATTACCAATAAATTGATTGATTACTTGCTATTTTTCTGCACTTGCGTAAAAATCCGCACCCGTGCGAACACTGCTGTCAGTTGGGATAACCTCAAAATTTTCCGATAATTCCGTTTAAAGTCCAATTGATAAATAATTGTAATTCCAGTGTTGTATTGTGTTTTTAAAATAATGTTAGCAAAGACAGCTCTATTAGTTTTATCAAATCCGAAACAAATCGGTACAATTTTACCAAATGTCCAGCAACAAGTCCGAAAGACGCTCTACATCCAGTTATTATCAGCTTTAAATGAGCCGTTCGGTCATTTCTATCGGAATAAATTCAATACGTGGCCGAAATACAATCAGTTGGTAACTGGTATTTATTCGCAGGTAGTTTTCGAATCGTTTAACAACGATAATTGATGATAATTTTGTTGTTTTGTAGGCTGTGACGCATTGTCGTGATTTAGACGTTCGAGTACTATTATCAGGAATTAAGTATCAAAATTTGTCGAAAATCCATACGAATAATTGTATCGAATTAGTAATATTCGATCGTATCTACAACCAGAACGATATCAATGAATTCGTACGGAATCGAATCGATAATGTTGTGAAAGATTTCAAAATATTGACGTTAGATAGTGGAGAATTCAGCGATTTCAACGTTAATCGAAACGATGAGGCAATCAGCCAACATATCTGTCTTGGGGGCACCTTCGATCGGCTACATGTCGCCCACAAATTGCTGCTATCCGAAGCCGCATTGCGCGCCAAATTGAAACTTACCGTCGGTGTGACCGATGAGAATATGCTCAAAAGTCCCTAAAAATCACACCAAAATTTATAAAATTCTACAATTCTATCATTCCAGATAAAACCCTATGCGAATTAATTGAAGATATCAAAATTCGGATTGATAACGTTCGAGATTTCGTAACGGATATTTGTCCGGAATTGGATTATAATATTTTCAAATTACCGGATCCGTATGGGCCGTCGATTAGTGATCCGACAATCGATGCGATTGTTGTCAGTGAAGAAACTGTACGGACAGCCATCAAAATCAATGAAATCCGTCAAAGTAGAAATTTACAACAATTAAAAGTGATTAAAATCAATTTAATTGATGAACCAGATCATCGTGATATTGAAGAGAATAAAATCAGTTCGAGTACAACACGGATTCGGTTATTGGGTACGGTTTTTAATCCGATTGTACCCAACGAACAAATCCCTAAAAAACCCTACGTTATCGGCCTTACAGGTACCTATCAAATTAGTCGTATTCTGTAACCGATCCGTCACCATGACAATCTTGATGGAATTAGAGTGAGATAGAAACACTGTTCAAACATTGTCATGGTAACGAATCGCCGAAAATCTACAGAATACAACTGATTGCAATTATTATCAGGTGGTATAGCTAGCGGGAAATCAGGCGTGGCGAAATGGCTATCAAATCTGGGCGCTACCATTATCAATTGTGATCTAATCGGCCATGCGATTTACAAAAAAGGCAAACCGTGTTATCAGAAATTAATCGATTATTTTGGCAAAACAATAGTCGGAAGTGATGGTGAGATCGATCGTAAAACACTAGGCGGTATCGTTTTTAAAGATTCGGTAAATTCGTTGATTTAATTGAATTTTCATGGATTAATTCGAGTAAATTTAGGAGAAACTGCAAGCTTTAAATCGTCTAGTTTGGCCTTCTATCATAGATGAAGTTAACGGAATTATTCGAAATGTTGATAATAGTGTTGTTGTAGTAGAAGCGGCGGTTTTAATACAAGCCAATTGGAATAAATTCTGCCATGAAGTACGGTTGGTAATGTTGAATTTTTAAGGTTAGTAATTGGTGGAAATTCGTAGGTTTGGACGACTTTAGTGCCGCGAGAAGAGGCAATCAAGCGGCTAACGCAACGGAATAATTTAACGGAGGAACAGGCGATACATCGACTTGATTCACAGCCGACGAATAGTGTGTACGTTAAGAATTCGAATGTGATTTTCTGTCCGTTATGGGATGAGCAATTCACTAAGAAACAAGTGGACAAAGCTTGGGAGTTGTTACAAAAGCGATTGCCTTCATAGTTATACGAGTAGAAATTTTATAAAGTTTATTTTTATTATAAATTGTTGGCCTGGTATAAATAAACGTGCAGCTTTTATTAAAATCGCATTTGTCAATATAGAGGTGGACTAAGAGGGTGATTTGTTATTAAAAATATTTTTTTATAATAAATTGTATCAAGTAAACGGGCTTTATGTTGTTTCAATAATTTTCCAATCATAATCGACGAAAATCGCGCGTAATTCAAATCAAATCAATCACATTACATTAACACGTTCAGCCCGGCGCACTTTATCAAAGTCCGTATTATCGGAAGGTTCGAGATTATCAGTTGTTTATTCGTCTGACGGCGCTTGTTTGTTTCACTATCTAATAGCAAACGATGTGTGGACCACCGGTGGTTTACGCCGGCAGACGGAGCAAACTAGGTGTGGACCACTGTGTGGTTCACGTTGCCAGATGAATGGAATGCCTGTGGACCACATGGTGGTCCACGCCGGGCTGAACGTGTTAAAGTTGAAATACAATAATTTTGATGTACTGTAAGCCAATACACTAATGTTAAATATTGTTAATGGTCCCGAATTAATTATCATCTCCAAATTACCAAATTAAACAATTTAATTCGTAAAAATTGACAAGTATATGAACGAAATTTGACATTGTTGCACAATTTTTGTCTACCTTTGAACTACTCGAGCTTCTATAAGTGAACTACAGTTGCCAATTTTATTTCCAATACTTACCGATTTTTTCAAATCAGACAAATTCAAGGTTATATTTTGATAACCTTTATGTTTTATTGTTTCCTCATTTGATTTTTATTACGATTGATAAACTAAAAATTTTATGAATATTCGTTTAGATTTACGCCAATCATTGGGTAGAATAATCGTGTAGTTTCGAGCAAAATGGGCCTAACGTACTTTTTCGATTTCATTTCGCAACCATCAAGAGCCATATGGATGTTTCTAAAATTCTCAGAGATCGATTTCGAACCGTTTCCAGTCGATTTACTCCAAGGTAGAGGAAATTATCTTCGAATTATTGTCGTTAATTATCATTTTTGTTGTAGGCGAGCATAAAACCGACCGTTTTCAGCAAGATTACAGTCGTTTCCAACGCGTCCCATTTATCCACGACGGTCCGCTTCGATTGAACGAAAGGTACAAATTTTAATTAGAAATTTCGATTTATTCGCTCGATAGTATTGCAGTGTTGCGTTATTTGGCCGATAAATTCAACGTTGACAACCAATGGTATCCGAAAGATCGCACAAAACGCGCCCCCATTGACGAGTTTCTAGAATGGCAACACTCCAATTTGCGTGCTAATTGTGGCGTCTATTTAAGACACGCTGTAAGATTGAATTTAATTGGTCTAAATTGTAATTAGATTAACGTTGATTTTAGTGGATTATCCCGGAACTTAGCGGTAAACCAGCCAATGAGGCGCGTGTTAAGAGCGCCGAAAAAGCCCTACTCAAGTGTTTCGAAGAATTCGAACGTCTCTTTTTAGAGAATCGCGATTTTATTGCCGGCGATGATGCACCGACAATTGCGGATTTGTTCGCTGTCTCTGAAATTCTTCAATTAAGTAAAAATAACAAGGAAAATCGAGTAATTAGCCTAAAATTTATTGTTTCTTGTAGAGGTCGCTGGATTTGATATCGGCGAAAAGGCGCCAAGTTTAATTGAATGGATTGAACGCGTTCAGGAAGGGTCACAACCGTATTTTAGCGAAAGTTTTGCTGCTCTCGATAAATTAGCGGCCCAAATGACGGAGAAAAGAGCCGGAAAATTGTAAAAAATCGAATAATCGATGATTCGTAAATTGTCCCCAACTCAAATTGACCTAAATATAGTTACTAGTAATTGAAAAAAACAATTTTTTTTAATGAATTACCGATAAATTAGCGGTATTATAAAAATTCTTCAAATTGCGTAAAATTGCGCTATTATGCAAACAACGCTGTCAAACCGATATAACCTCAAATTTTATAAAAATAATTATTTCAACAATTTAAATAAAATTGAGGAAAACAAATCAATTAAATAGTACAAAACAAGATAAATTATAGTTAATTACCGATAAGTTGATTGATTACTTGCGATTTTTCTACACTTGCGTGAAAATCCGCACCCGTGCGAACACTGCTGTCAGTTGGGATAACCTCAAATTTCCGTTAAAAGTCCAATTGATAAATAATTTTAATTCTACTATTGTATTGTCTTTACGATAATGTTAATATTTAAACTGTAAGAATTCCAAATTTCGGTTATTCCAACCTGATAGTTTTGGAAATATGCAAAATTAAAAATTCCAGAAAAACTACCAATACTAGAGTTCTTCTACTTCTAATAATCCCACACGTAGAGTTTAACAAATAAAATAGGCGACAAGGGAAATTAAATTTTAATGGAATCGTATCCTACATATTTGAGTGTACAATCGATACAAACAAAAATTGTAATTTGAACGAGACATGAATGCAACCACCTACCACATTTCTTTTTCTTAGAAAAAAATCAAATACAAAATAAGTGATATTAACAAAAAAGCCTAGTATAATATTTATAAGGATAGCAAATACATGACGACATTATTATTATTATCATTAATATTAGTGTAACTATCAATATTGATCGCTTATAATTAAAAATTAATTAGAATCGAATGAGATATGTGAAATCCCGCACGATTTGCTTTAAAATCAATTGATAAACGAAACTTACAAGAGAAATAATCGAATTCTATTGTAATTTAAAAATTCGCTAATCGTTTATCAAAAACAATTACACCAGATTGGTATAAGCTAATGGAAAAATCAATTATCACAGTCGATTGTGAATCAGTTGAAATTATTTCTCTTGAAAATTTCAATTGGGTAATTCCCCTGCAGTAAGTGTCTTATTTCAGCCGTGTCGATAATGCAGATTACTGTCATAACCGATCGAACGGTTGAAATAAGAAAAGACCTACGTTTATAGAGTCATAGCTTACTGTGAGAAACATCAAATATTGAAACAATTAGAAAATAGAAATTTGCAAAACAATATTCAACACGGATTTCGGAGAAAATATGGAAACAAATTTCAGTCTCATATAAATGTTGAATTGTTGTTCTTTAATTGATTAAATTCACAAATTCCAATACTGTAACACTTTCTCATTTTTATTCAAACCGATACCATTCGGTTGTTCAAATGCTAAAGCAATCAATTTACTATTTCGTTTCAATTCTTTATCGAATATATCATCACCATTATTATCTAAAACTGTACTTAAATCCCATTCAATTGTCGGTAATGGTGTATTGATAAAATTTGCAGCTGTTGCAACATTCGGTAAAACATGTTGTTGTAATGTTTGTATTTCCCATAATGAACTATTGATGGCATTCGATTTTAATGGATCACGTTCCTCCATTATGTATGGATCAATACTGGCACTGCCGCCGCTTGGATGGTTCAACAAACACTTCAAACCGGGATGTCTACAAAACAACCAAAGAGCTTAAAGATTCAACGAAATCGGGACGCTTCAAAAATCAAATCGAATTTTAAATACAAATCTAATTGTAAAAGAGATTATTGCTTGAAATTCGGATAAATCAATCGTATTCTCTAACTTTTTCAAGACTCGTTACTATGACAACTTTAGAAAGCCACAATCTTTTCCAACTCTTCTATCTCACTCTTTCCAATTGCGTTGTTATAAATTGAAAAGAGACAATAATGAAACAGTTATTCAAAAGACTGCCATAGTAACAAATCAACAATTTAGCGATTCGTTTCCATAACAACGCTGGAGACTACTCAATATTTGTCTCTTCAATGATTCGTTACCATAACAACGTTGGAAACTATTTTTATCTCATTTCAAGTTTATATTTAATACAAATGGAGAGTGAAATGGAAGCTTGGTTGTTACGGTAACCAAAAAGTAAAGAATACTGGCAATTCTACTAAAATAATTACCTCAAGATAAGATTCCCGATGAACATACAGATGATGATAACATCCTCGGATGGTGCAATCAAAGCTAATCGTGCTAGACGTTTAACAAATGCAGCAACTAAATTTTCTGGTAAATGTGTTGAACTTAAAAACAAATCGGACAAATAGAATAATCTTGCTTTATATTTTGTATGGAAGATTTCCGGTTCGAACATTGAATATAATTTCTCAAATATATTCGGATAATTCAAATTATATAATTGTATCATTGTAAATATACCTTGTAATGATAATAGACTTACTGGACCGCCGATATCTAATGAATCCATTAGAAAATCGGTTAATAATAGGGGTTTTTCTAAATATGGTAATACACGTTCTAATAATACAATTAATAATTGTTTATGGGTATGTTGGGTATGTTCCCATAACATTACACATTGCCAAATTTTATTTAATGATTTCTTTGTGAGATTCTCATCGTAATTGAATGATTCACCTAGAAAAAATCCGATTAATTTGCAACAAATTAAAGAGAATTGAGAACATTTCCCCGACCGGCAGGCCGAAAAAAGCCAATTATCGGTATTCTCTAACTTTCCCAATGATTCGTTACCATAACAACGTTGAAGACTGTTTATTGTTCTCCTAGAAATTCTGTTGATCTACAACGTTGTCATGGTGACGAATCTCCAACAGTTATAGAATACAACTGATTATTTAAATTAAAAAAAATCATTTGTTCTTTAACCGAGTTGATTGATTCAAATAGAAAGTGCATTTCATGCTTAATTTTTTCAGTTATAGTCCGACAAAAGCGATGAATTTTACAACGAACCAAACAATTTTAGAAAAGGCAGTCATATTTTCTGGAAATTCGTTCAAAATATATCAAAATAACCGTTTTTCGAATTTTCATAACAAAAAGGTTCATCTTTTTTATCAATTTTCTGGAAAACTAACAATTTTATAGGAAAATTTCGGGCAGATTTGAAAAGCGCTTTCAATTTCCTATCAACATCTATAATTTCATTGCAAAATAAACAATTTTGTTCAAGTTATAAGAGAAAATATACAAAATTGTAAGAATTACAAATTTTCCTCTATAACTCGAAAATTAGTCGAAATTTTCCAAAACAGAAACACCTGTTCCCTACTCCTTGAAACGCTGTTTCTAATTCCGTTTGAATCATTAAAATCGCTTGAAAAATAAATAAGATATCCGATTATAAATTTGGCGTTTTTCAACCCACGGATGAGGATCTTTGAAATTGTTAGAAAATTTACCATTTCCACATAAAAATTGATTCTCTTTATGCGGTTGTATTTGTAGTTTTTCTAATAAAAATAAATAATTCATAATGTAGATTTCATTAGGATTCGATTTTGCCGTTAATGATGGTAATAATTTCCATGTAAAAAATAATATATCATTATTCAATAGATATTCCGTATACTTATTAATTAGATTGTTGTTATTGTGTTTGTTCGATAATAATTTCATTAAAATCGATTTTAAACGATTCAACGGTACGTAGGTTTCAAACGTACCCTTAGGCTCTACAGGGAATCTACCTTCATAAGATAACAGATTCATGGCAGTGGATAGACCTGGAAACACCCCCAATTTGCCCAATTCTTTTCCACGTTAATAATTAAATTGAAATTACCCTGTATTTGGATTTTGTGCGATTCATTCTCTACACATTGGATGATTTTCTCGAAACAACTATCGTAGATGCTACGCAACCATTCTTTATATTGATTTTGAACAGTTCTTTCGACCGGTTTCAACGGCACCACCTCGATAAACATATCGCGTTCTTTTAATAAATTCACAAAAATCAATTCCACAGTCAGTAGACATGTCGGTAGATCCGATCCGGTCTCAAAATGACGTACAATCTCCATTAAACATTCGGTATTATTGTGATTGTGGCGTGATGTTAGGAAATCTTGAGCTTTTGCACGTAATAATTTCGATATTTTCAACGGTTTCTCTTGATTACACATAATTAATTAATTAATTGCGAAACTATCGAACTAGTAGAATGGGGATTTTACAAAAAAATTGCACGATTCTCCACGAATTTCTCGTTGAGAAGGAAAAAAAACGACGAAAATACTGCAACAGCAGCGATCACAGATTTGTCAAACTAGATTGAGGTTAAGTTGGAACTAGGGGAATTTCGATTTCCCCGTTGGTATAAACTATTCGCATGAGACTAGATTTTACGCAATGTCTTCCGATTGGGGATTCTTGACAATTATAAAACAAAAGAATTTGAATTTTGCCACCGTTTTATTACAAATCGAAAAATTACAATTTAGCCTTAATTCCCGACTTATTAGCGGCTACTATTTTCTCAACCAAAACATTGCACTCATCATAGTACGGATTTGTGTCGTTTTTAACACAATCCATCCAGTTTGCCAACAAAACCCGGCCATTTTTCGGCTCAAATCCAGCCATTCCTGACAACAAACAAAATTAACAAATAAATCAAATAATAATCCGTCAATTACTGGGTTGTTCGATTTCACATAAGGCGAAAATATCAGCAATTGTCGGCTTATCATCACTGGCAACGTATTTCGATTTCGATAAGAAAATCTCTTCGAATTGGTCCAGACAATTCACCATATTACTTTCGAATTTCTCTATAGTTTCCGGTTTAGCTGGCGTGCCGGTAATCAGCGGAATCAACCACTAAAATCAACCGCATTAAAATTAATCAAAATCGTCGAAATTATGTACTTTTCGTTGGAAATATAAGGCGCAAAAGGCACGGATATTGTTGTGTTGCCATTCCAAATATTCGTCAACTCTAGCGCGTTTTTTCAAATCTTTCGGATACCATTGGTTATCGATATCGTATTTCGCCGATAAATAACGCAAAATTGCAACACTACAACAATAAAACAATTAAAAACGTAACAATTATCGATAACAATAGACACCTTTCGTTCAATTTGAAATCGCCGTCGTGAATGAAGGGGACTTTCTGGAAGCGGCTAAATTCCTGTTTAAATTCTTCAGTAAGATGTTCTCCTGTAAAACACCAAAAATTAGGCGATTCGCTACAAGAATTAGCGAAATAATTACCTTTACGTAGAGCTACCGGACACGGTTGGAACGGTATTTTGGATAGCTTCATAAACATAAATAGCGCCCTAGAGGGCTGCGACATCAAATCGAAATAATATTTCAGAGTCATTTCTTTAAAATTACCCAACAGTTAAAAAAATTAACTGAAATAAATGCAAAAAAATTAAAGGTTAAAGTCTAAAAAAATATTTGTGGCAACATAACCTATATAATTGACCGCTATCAAGTAGTTAAATACAGGAATTCGATCTCAACGTTGCCAAATTTGTGCAAAATACACCCAATGTCCCAGTATTAACAGTATTCGATTAAATTTCATGAATCTTTTATTATTGCAAAATAATTTGACTGGCAGTTTAATTTGATATCCGTTAATCGATTTTATTTATTGTTGATTTGTTTCTCAAATCAATCGGAAAATTTACAAACATTTCTGTTTCATTATTAACGATTGTTATTGAAGTTGATTCATATTTTAGTTCAGTGTGCAAGTTTTAATTAATTTTATAGTTTATAACACGGCCAAATTTCGGATAAAACGTTAATCTTTACAAACATTGAGATGATCGTTATCTAGTCTATCCGGTAATAAAACAATTATCGTAAAGAAAATATCGTAAACAAGAATTTTGTCGTTTAAGTTAAAATTAAACAAACATTAAAAAAGGTGGAAAATTTTAGATTATTTTCGTGTTATATTGGTGGATCAGCCAGTACTTCATTTATAGTAAAGGCGATTTGCACGAGCAGAATTTCTGTAATTATTTATTGATTTTGCATCTTGTTAGAACATTCATCAAATTAATGTTAATTCAATTAACACCCTAATAAATGTTGGTAAATAATTGTTTATGTTTAATTTATACAATAATTATCGAGTTTTGAATTTAAACAAATTTTAAAGTCGGGAATCTAAATAGGAAGAACATGCGACCTAAACGTACTGTGAGTTTGGTTAAAATTCGTGTTAAATTGTTGTAAAATTAGGTTATAATTGGCGCAAATTTCAGGTGGAAATCCACGATAACCCCACTTTTATCGACGATGAGAAAGCCGAAACTTATAGAAATTTGGTGAGTTGCTTCAATTCAAATTCTATCGAAATTTCTGAACCAATCTCGAACCGTAAAAATTCCAGGACAGCGTTGCAGCATCAGCTACCCCAGTTAAAATCGCCACAGAAGAACGAGCTACATGGGGCAAAAGTATCGAATTTCTCATGTCCTGCATTGCTATGAATGTCGGGTTGGGGAATATTTGGCGGTTTCCTTTTGTAGCCTACGAAAATGGCGGTGGAGCTTTCCTGATTCCCTACTTAGCTGTGTTGATTTTTCTGGGACGTCCGATGTACTATTTAGAGATGTGTTTGGGCCAATTCAGCAGTAGAGGCAATGTGAAGATGTTTGAATCGTTGGCGCCGGTTTTAAAAGGTAAAAATGGCTGAAATTAGGTTATTTAAATGCAGTGCTGTAGCTACCGCACAGTAAAAGTAACTAGTCTTTCTGTCTTTCTGTCTTTCTGTCTTTCTGTCTTTCTGTCTTTCTGTCTTTCTGTCTTTCTGTATCTGATTTTTTCCGACTTGCTTTCTTTTTAACTCTCTTTCTCTCTGTCTGTGTTTTTCTCCCTCCCTCTTATGCGTCTCTGCCTGTCTGTCTTAACCTATTAGCCCATCTCTGTTTATATTTCATTCCCTCCGACTCTCTTCCTTTCTGACTCTCTTTTTCTCTCTCACGTTAATGTCTCTGCCTTCCTTCCTCTAGATATCTCTTTCTAACTGTCTCTCTCTCTCTCTTTTGTCTGTCTTTATTTATCATTCTGTCTCTGTTTGTATCTGACCCTCTCCGATGCTTTCTCTTTCCAAGTCTCTATCTGTTTGTCTGCCTGTCTCTCTCTTTCTCCTTCTCTTTGCCTCTCGTTCTTTAGTGTCTCTGTCTATCTCTCTTTACTTATTCATCTGCTTATTTCTCTCTCTCCTCTCTCTCTCTCTCTCTATCTCTTGTGTCTCTATTTGTCTGTCTTTACCTATTATTCTATTTATATTTGTGTCTCATTCTATCTGATTCTTTTCTTTTTCAACTCATTCTCTCTCTCTTTGTCCCCACACTCACTGTCTGCTGATGCCTTCCTCATTATTTTTTACAAAGGAGGAAACAGAGGCGTCTAAGATTATTTCTTGCCTAAAGGCTCCAAAAAAGGTAGCTACGCCACTGATTAAACGGTGTAATTGTAGGTGTGGGATTTGGGCAATTGATTGGAACGTTTTCCGTAGCCACTTATTATTGTTCATTAATGGCAATCACTTTGTATTATTTGATGCACTCATTCACACCACATTTACCATGGGCCGATTGTAATCCGAAATGGAACAATACGGAATGGAGCAAGAATTTAACCTGTTTACCATCGGCATCAACGAATCCGGGCGATTTCAACAACACCATAAGTTCGGCCGAATTATGGTTCAGGTATCCAAGATTTTTATCAGAAAAATCAACGAAATTTCCCCCGAATTATTTCAGGATAGAAGTATTGAATGAAAAACTGACAATTGACGACGGTATCGGTAGCCCGAATTGGCAATTAGTTCTCTGTTTGATCATGTCGTGGATTATTACTTTTGTTATTTGCGCCAAGGGCGTGCAAAGTTCGGGAAAAGCGTCGTATTTCCTTGCAATTTTCCCGTTTGTTATCCTCTTTGCATTGTTGTTGCGTTCGGTGACTCTAGAGGGCGCCAGTACTGGAATTTTGTACTTCATCAACCCCGATTGGCAGAAACTATTAAGTGCTAAAGTAACCCTAAAATCGATTCAATTTAAATCGAATTATAATTGGAAGATTTCAGGTGTGGTACAGCGCAGTAACTCAATGTTTTTTCTCTTTAAACATCGGTTTCGGTTCGGTTACAATGTACGCTTCGTACAACAATTTTCGCCACAATGTCTACCGGTAATTCCCCCAATTCTAACCTACTCCAAACTAATTTTAGGTTATATTGTAGAGATGCAATGGTTGTAACAACGCTAGATACGTTCACGTCGTTTCTAGCCGGCTTGATTATCTTCGGTATTTTAGGCAATTTAGCCCACAAAATGGACGCCAATGTTGGGGATGTTATCAAATCGGGTGGTACCGGACTGGCGTTCATCTCCTATCCGGAAGCTATCGTCAAATTCGACGTAGTTCCATGGGTAAAATTCGTTAGAAAGTTTAGAAATTGGTAAATTAATCGAAACATTTTAGTTGTTTGCAATTTTATTTTTCTGTATGTTGTTCGTACTGGGGGTTGGTAGTCTGGTTGCGTTACAAGGGTGCGCTTTCACTGTCATCATGGACGCTTTTCCATATTTGAAAATTTGGCACGTGTCGCTCGCTACAGCAATTATCGGACTTCTAATCGGACTGGTCTACATAACTCCGGTATTATTCCGAATCTAGAACAAACAGTTGTACTCTCCAAGTTTTTGGCGATTCGTTACTATGGCAACGCTAGAAATTCACAGTTTCTTTCCATATAGCTTCTATCTCACTCTTTAGAATTCTAACACGTATAATTGAAAAGAGACGATGATAATAATAGAAAAGCGTTATTATGGTAACGAACTGCCAAAAAGTTAGAGAATACAACTGGAAAATTAACCTAAAACTCTAAATTTAAGGGTGGCCAATACATTTTCACTATGGTGGATTTTTTCGGTGGTACTTTCATATTCTACGTCCTCACAATTGTCGAAATTATCACAATAATGTGGTGGTACGGTGAGTTGAAACTCTAAATTTAATCACAATCAAATTAATTTAGAAATAAAGGTCTAGAGAATATTTGTCTGGATATTGAATTTATGATTAAACGAAAACCAGGGGTGTATTGGCGAATTTGTTGGGCCCTCCTCATCCCCCTTGTACTAATTCTAGTATTTATCTACTTTATTATAACATTCGAGGAATTAACGTACGAAAATCGACCCTATCCTAGCCATGTTATGGGTAAGTTCCTTTGTTTATTTATTTTTTTGATACGAAATTCACCCTTATTTTAAATAATAGCATGGGGTTGGGTCCTGTTCGCTTGCGGTGTGATTCAACCGGTATTATGGTGGTTGATTCAATTATTCCAGGGCCGTAATAAAGCAACTTGTACCCAGGTATTTTGTACAATTAGTTGTATACTCTATTCACTCATACAGTGTAAGTTTATTTGCAAAAATGTCTATAGATAAAGTTACTAAATTGGTAAATAAAGTTAATAAAAGTTAGGGATTTTTATTGTGTGATGTTGTCGACAATCTTACATTAGGTGAGTGAATATCGTATTGATTTTTTAATTGATTTGTTTGTTTTTTAGAATATCACTGACAGTTTTAAACATGACCAGTGGCGGCCTCTCAACGAGGAGATTTACCGAAAATGGCGCGAATTTAAACAGATTCGCACTACGGAAAAGGAGAATCGTAAGAGGTGGTTAATTGTTGAAAAATTGTGTATTTTAATTGGTAAATAAATAAAATTAAATAAATTTCAAATCTAGTTTTAATTGAATTCAACAAGTTTCAGTTGATTTTGAATTGCGCGCCATTTAAAGAACAGGCCAGCAAACTTAAAATAACCAAATTTCCAATTGTTGTACTTCATTTCTAACCTAAGAAATTTTCTTTGGATCGAAGTTATTCGTATTTCTTAGTTTCTTTGCCAGTTTTATAATATTTTGAGTTTATTTTTGTGATTTTAGATTAAAATAAGTGATTTATTCGAAGAAGAAATTACTGTGTTTCTTGCGCTACAAATTCAATTAAACAATATAAAGGTAATCTAGTTATACATCAATTCAATTGTTTGAAAGGCGCGCGATTCAAATATTACAGAGTCGGAATTGTATTTTATGGGTAGATATTTTTGGAAAATTACAGAATACGAGCCAAACTTTCAAATCCGCACAAGTTTCCCAACAAAGCGATCCCGTTATTGTTAAATTTCTCGTTTAATCCTCGTAAACTGTTACAGTCTTATCGAAATAATCTCAATTTGAGGATTACATTTGTTATATGCCGTTATTAATTGGTGTAATTAATAGAATTTGTTGAAATTTTTCAATGTAATTCCTTTATTGTTATTATTCTTCTTAATTTATTAATGATAGACCTTGTATTGTTTTAATACCTCTGTTATCGTAGCAATTAATCGGGGATTTCTCCCAAACAATTGCATAAGAGTATTTTAATTGTAATTCTTGTAAATTATGATAAGCGAATTGTTTCGAAAAATTGCTGATCATAGAAAGTTCGCCGAAATTTAAGCTTTCTTGGTGTTGTTTTTTTCAGGTTTTTGGGTGCTATTTTAGCCGGAATTTTCAAATTTAGTTACGGAAATTTTACTGAAAAATTATGTTTTCGAGACATGTTGTCTGTTATTAATTATTTCGAGACGTAAATGGATTATTTTAAGCAGTTTTTATAGCTATAATTACACGGATAAGATTAAAAAATGGATGTGTAAATATTAAACATTACCACACACGATGAAGGGGTGATAAGAGTCGGAAAAATCCGGAATTCGTTGTTTTCTAGTAAAAATTGTAGAAATTGCTGGAATATTGAGACTTTTAGCATATCATTTTGCGTCTATTTCTAGTGCCACGTCTATTTTTTCTTGTAATTCTTACCTTGAAGTTTAATCTCTAATTAATGTAATAATTAGATGCATTCCGACGGAAATTACACGAAATTTCTCGTTTTATTGAGAATTTCATCGCCTAATTTCGACAAAGTGGACGGGATTAACGAATAGACAAAGCGATGTGCGTTTTTTCCCCGTCGAATTTACAACGCAACAAAACCAGTGTAATTCGATACGGAATTCGAGCAGAATCCAGTCGGTGCCGGGGTGCGAAAGTACAACAATATGGCACAAGAAACGGTGATTTTTCCCAATACCAACGAAATTTGAGTGCCACTCGAAAACTTTCAAGTAGCACTCAAATTCGACAATATTGTAATTGAAGGGGATGAATTTCCAGAAATTTGGTTGCGACAATCCGGCTTTCAATGGGAGTGTTGAAGACGGTTTGGCGAAAACACCACAAACCAATAACGTAATTTGGTAAATTTTCANATACGGAATTCGAGCAGAATCCAGTCGGTGCCGGGGTGCGAAAGTACAACAATATGGCACAAGAAACGGTGATTTTTCCCAATACCAACGAAATTTGAGTGCCACTCGAAAACTTTCAAGTAGCACTCAAATTCGACAATATTGTAATTGAAGGGGATGAATTTCCAGAAATTTGGTTGCGACAATCCAGCTTTCAATGGGAGTGTTGAAGACGGTTTGGCGAAAACACCACAAACCAATAACGTAATTTGGTAAATTTTCAATTTTATTAAAATTTAAATTGTTTTTATTTAGACAACCGAAGGGATTGTAAAAGAACGCGCCCAATGGGGTAACAGTTTGGAGTTTCTAATGTCGTGTATCGCCATGTCGGTAGGTCTCGGTAATATTTGGCGTTTCCCATTTACCGCCTACGAGAACGGCGGCGGTGCTTTCCTCATACCGTACATCATCGTTCTGGCGGCAATCGGCCGGCCGCTCTACTACATGGAGGTGGCCATCGGCCAATTTTGCGGTAAAGGTAATGTGAAATTGTACAAATCGCTAGCGCCAGGCTTGAAAGGTTCGTTTTTGATTCCATATTTTTACACACAAATCAAGGGGGGTTGATTTTAATTTGATTGGTTTAGGGGTGGGTTATGGGCAAGTAATTGGATCGCTGTGTGTTGCTACTTATTA
>JACDRQ010000832.1:0-18106 GCA_013841215.1 Hycleus cichorii
GTTGCAGTTTACTGACAACCAGGGCCTCCGAGGACCGGCACAACTCACGGGCCACTTCCCTTCCAACCTATGCTTACTTTTCATAGTATCGTAATAAAAATTAAATGAGTGAGATATCTATGGGGCCCTCAGATAATTGAGGCCCTTCGCCGTCTTTGCCGGCTAGATCCGGGCCCCAGAACTTTGACCCCTTTACCCCCCTCTCCTGGGACCTACTGACAACCCATCTTTTTTTCGTAAATAAACAATTATTTACAGGTAAAGTTCCGAGCAGGTTTCTCAATAAATGGTATACTTTTTCTGCAATCTTCCATGGTGAAGGTAGCGTGAAAGAGGCGCTTTTCGAAATGTAATCCCTCACTTAACGTCATCTAATTCGCTATATTTACTGTTTACAATAAGAGGCGAATTACTAGCAATTTTGTCATTACAAAGTTTTACAACAAGAGGCGAATTACTAGTGATTTTTCATTTACAAAGTTTTACAATCAGACTGCTAGTTTTCTCAGCACTTTGCTTATCGCAGACCTGATTGACACTTTGGAAAGAAATGCGAAATTTAGCCGCATTAGCGCTCGAAACCGTAACATAAAAAAAGTTGTAGTATTTCTATCAATATATTAAGTCCGCTATCTTGTTTCTTGTCAAGTCTTACAAACTGTTGGTGGAAAATCAGTTGCCAACCAAATAATTCAAGATTTGTTCGGGTATACAGCGCCACAACCGCGAAAGTTGGCGTTTTATCAAAAGTTTGCTTATGGTGTTTTAGTCAAATAATCAGGCCTCTTTAAAAGTTTTCCAATAAGAGGCGAATTACTAGCGATTTTCTCGCTTAATTTAACCGGCTCATCCGATGATCTAACAACAATAGATTTTAGTAACTAAGCCCTTTTTTCAGGTTCGTGGTTATTTTTAAATAAACTAACAATTTATAGATAAACACGTTTATTCTTGTATTTAAAAAAATATTTTTTTTATATAAAAAACGATTATTCACTGGTAAAATTCGGTGGACGTTTCTCAATAAATGCCGTCATACCTTCTTTACGATCGTTCGTAGCGAAGGTGGCGTGGAAAATACGCTTTTCAAAATGTAATCCCTCGGCTAACGTTGTCTCATACGCGGTATTCACCGATTCTTTGCACAATTTCACAATAAGAGGCGAATTACTGGCGATTTTCTCGCCCAATTTAATCGTCTCATCCAATAATTTATCGACAGGATAGACTTTACTAACCAAACCCATCTTTTCAGCCTCATGTGCCGGTACTTGATTACCGGTCAAAACCATCTCCATTGCCTTGGATTTACCAACGAAACGTGTCAAACGTTGAGTACCACCGGCGCCCGGAATGGTACCAATTAGAATTTCAGGTTGGCCAAATTTCGCATTTTCGCCAGCGTAGATAATGTCGCACATCATTGCCAATTCGCAACCACCACCCAACTGTAATAACCTTAAAATTATTCTAGGTTATAAAAATTCCAAACAACTTACAGCATATCCGTTAACGGCAGCTAGTACGGGTTTTTGGGCTTGAGCAACACGGTTCCAATGCGCTAGGAAATTCGAACGGATACATTGCGAATAGGTGTTATTCTGCATCTCTTTGATATCGGCACCGGCAGCGAAAGCCTTCTCACTACCAGTGATGATAATGGCGCCAATTTCGTTATCCTGCTCGAAAGTGTCCAGAGCATCGGCAACTTCGCGCATTAGGCCGTTGCACAGGGCATTTAGGGCTTTTGGGCGGTTCAGTGTTATAATACCGACATTTTTCTTAGCTCCAGCGACGGTAGTTTTAATAAATTCGAAGTCTGCAAGTACAAGTTTTCCATTATGCCCTGTATAAATCTAACCGATTTTATTCCAACAAATATCAATTAAATTACCCCAAATTATCAACATTTTGATAGAAAATTGTAAATTTACCGCAAATTCGCTACTTTTATTAAATATTAGAGCGATTATTTTGGTATATGCTAAATCTATTGTGCAACTTTTTGATTACACCCTGTATAAACCGAAATTTAAACCTACAAGTTTCCGTTAATTCTAACCAGTTTTATTTCAACAAATACCAATAAAGCAACCAAAAATTCTTAATATTTTGTTAATTAATTGTTAATTTAGCGAAAATTCGCTGTTTTTGGTATAAAATCGAACATAACCTCAAATTTTCTCTTACCAGTTGCAATTCGACTGGAGTACCATTTGGGGCTTGAATTCGGAAATAATTGGGTTTTTGATGGTCTACCAATTTGGTTGAGCACGAATTTTGTTAAAGTTCTCGTCGCCATATCGGTTGTATTCTAATAGAAATGAAGCAATCGGACTGATAATAAGAAATGGTGACCGTAAACCGGTCCAAAGTCTCTTTTTTTTTCAAAGTAATTGCTTATTAGAATAACTCAAAACAACCATAGAACAGTGGGGTATTGTGTAAGTTGAATTTATCAATAATAATGATAATTTTGGTAATATCGTTCTTTGAAATTCGTACTCTTATCAGTAAATAAATAGCAGCAATTGTGTAATAAATACCATGATTAAGCATTATGCAACTTTATTTAGTTTCATTTATGTAAAAATTAATCAAAATATAGAAGATATCGCTGCTAAATTCTCAATAATCAAATTTTTGTAGTTTGCGATAATTTTTAAGAATTTTTACTCGTTTCAGTGAATGGAGTATAGTTTGACGATCCTTTATTAGTTGCACTGCCGACTAAAAGATGGCGCTAGTTTTATAATATAAATTTTATTTTCACTCGAATATTTTCAATAATTTATCACTATTCTTATCAAATATCAAAAAATTCGATGTTATCACTGCGTATTTTTGAAAAATTATAATTTATATTTTAGAATTTTATCAATTGCAGTACGTTAGCGTCCTGTAGGTGGCAATAGCGCAACTAAGTGGGCTACAATTAGTATATTCTGCATTAAATTTTAGGTTATGTTGTAAATTTTCCTGTTGCAAACCAAAAATTGTAAGCTCTTAAATTCTTGCCGGAAAATCAACGAAATTCATCGAATTTTAATCAAAAATCGATAAAAACAAGCCAAAACAACCTGTAATGGTAAATAAAATTCTGTTATTTCATAATGATGAATTTACAAAAAATTGAGGTTATGTCATTAAATTCAACAATTTCGATTTTAGGGTAGAAAGTATCACCCCCAATAGCTTAGACGGTCCAGTATCGCATGAAAATACAATCAAAACAAGCGAAAAATTGATAAGAATTTAATTATTGATTTGTTAATGGTGCGACCTCTAGGTGACAATAGTGGAATTAACGCTACATTTCTAGAATTCTCGTTTAGTTTGAGGTTATGTTGTGAATTTTCCCGCTATAAACACTTTCGAATTCTCAAGAAAATCAACAAAATTTATCGAAATCTAAACGGAAAACAACAGAAATGACAAAAACCGACACACGAATCAATCTACCATGGTAAGAATCTATTGTTTTATGAATTTTCCAAAATTGCGGTTATGTTAATTTTTCAAACAATCGATTTTCAGGGTGGAAAAGTATCGCCCCAACACCTTAGACGATCTAGTATCACACGAGGATATAATCAAGACAAGTGAATTAATTGATAACAATATTGATCGATAGTAATTAATTGTTTTGTAGTTGGTAAATTTATCGAAGAAGATCATGTGCCCCATTTGCTATTTTATGGCCCCCCTGGTACCGGTAAAACTAGTACAATATTGGCTTGTGCTAGAAAACTGTACACACCATCACAATTCCCATCAATGGTACAATTAATTGTATTAATTAATTCATAATTATTGATTATTCTAATGGTTTAGGTGTTGGAATTGAACGCGTCCGATGATCGCGGTATTGGTATCGTACGCGGCCAGATTTTATCGTTTGCCAGCACGAAAACCATCTTTAAATCCGGCTTTAAATTGATCATCTTGGATGAGGCTGATGCGATGACAATGGACGCCCAAAACGCCCTCAGAAGGAGTGAGTATTGGCCGTTTTTCTGTACATTTAATTCGAAATATTTACGATTTGTTTGTATTGTAACGTTGCCATTGAGATTGAATCAATTCAAATACGGTATTAATCGAATTAGTGTTAGTTTTCGAAATGTGTCGAAATGAAACAGGTAAGTTGTTATATTTTTATAATTTGATCATCGATTACATTGATTTTATCGGGTTTTATTCGCTTATATTTTGCTCTATCGGATAGTTGAAGAAATTGTATAAATCCAGCGTGGGTGCGTCTAAATTTCGATTTTTATCGTTATCATTGGTTAGAGTTGTTGTTGTCGTTGATAAATTACAAGTCTTATCAATATAACAACTATCTTGATTACAACAAATATTATCGGTAGCACAACGTCCATTGAAACGATGACAATTCATAAAACCAGCAATACAAGGTTCGTTCTGATGGAAATTACCGTCTTTTTGACAACGGATCGTCTCGATGGTGTTCAATAAACAGCCGAAAGGGCCGCAACAGATTTGCGGACCGAAACATTGACCACTACGACCAGGACCACAACTAACACACTGTAAATTTTCGATTAAAATCGAGTATTTGGTGGATTTTATTGATATTTACCTGTTTGATTTGTATGTCGTGTTGTTGGAGTCGATGGTTAATTAAACTGCCACGTTTACCGCCACGTGGACAATTCGTTATCAAACAACCATCGATTAGATTGTTGATTAAAATTAGGAAAATTAATAAAATTCTAAATGTTCTATCCATCATCAACATCGTTGTAGAAATGTGTTTGAATCGGTAGAATTTTCTCGTTTTATATACAAAATTTTACACAAATTTGTATGCTTTCAACGATTTATTTTTCTATTATTGCAATTCTCTCCTACGATATTGTAGATTTATTTATTGTTATGTTAATTGAGCTTTCAGATTGTAGATCTTCTTAGAGATTGAAGAGATGGTTTGAATATTGAAGGACAATTCTCGATGATAATGTCCGATTCTGATGATAGTGATTGTAATACAATTGGGAAACAATTAGGGGTTGTTTTTGTCGGTGATCTTAATGTGGGGAAAGTAAGTTTGCAAAGTGATAAATACCGGGTAGACTATTTAATTCAGTTTAGTTTAGTTGGTGGGCGATTTGAGAGCTTGTAGAAGGGCCCTCGGAGAATATTTCAGCAAAAGTTGGACCCTGTAGCTCGTTTTTTCACAATGTTGCGATGAAATTACTAAGAATTGTCCAAAGATCCTCTTAGTTATTTTAATTGGGTTTGATCGGTGGAAATCACGACATTGTCTAAAAGAAAGCGTTGATCGATTTTCCGATGAGTTATGGAGTCCAATTTTTGATTAAATATTGTCTGGGGATTCCCCTACAAATCTTCAATGTATTTTATTTTATTTTTATCGAAATAATGGTTATGAAAACAAATAAATTGACAATTTTTCGGAAATAACCGGGTTTCCGGTAATTTTTTGAAAGTGTTGGGAAATTATTGAAAAATCGGTAATATTAACTGAATTATAGGGAAAATCTACAAGAAATATAGGAAAAAACAAGCTCCAAAATTGTCCTCAATAACTCAAAATTTGATTGGAATTTCCCAAACCAAATTATACCCTTAAATAGTTTTTAAGACACCCTTTCCAAAGGTTTTCTATTCATTGTAATAAGCCATCAAACAAACAAACTATCGATGATTAAAATTTATATTTTTTTCGCACGAGATTTGCAAATTTTCCAGAAAACTAAAAAATCTATTGGAAAAATTTATAGAGATTGAAAAGATCTTTTAGTTGGCTATTTACTGTAGCGAAATTATTCAAAAACCAAACCTATTTGCTGAATTATAGAGGAAAATATATTTACAAAAAGATGCTTCAAGATTTTCCTCTGTAGCTCAAGATTCAATTGAAATTTCCCAAAACAAATAACGCCCTCAAATAGTCTTTAAGATAGTCCTTCAAAAACTTTTATTTTCATTATAAGAAGCCATCAAACAAGCAAATTATCGATGATTGAAATTTTAAATTTTTCGGGACGTGAGATTTGTTAATTTTCCGGAAAATCAAAAAAATACCGGAAAAATTTATTGAGATTGAAAAGATCTTTCAATTTGCTATTTATTATTGGAAAACTATTGAAAAACCAATCCTATTTGCTGAATTATCGAGGAAAATATTTAAACAAATAAGAAAAAACAAGCTTCAAAATTTTCCGCTGTAAGTCACAATTCAATTGACATTTTCCAAAATAAATAACGCCCTTAGTCTTTCCAAAGCTTTTCTGTTCATTGCAATAAACCCTCAAATAAGCATGATTAAACTTTTAAATTTTTCGAGCACTTAAGATTTGGCTATTTTCCGGAAAACAAAAAAATTTATTGGAAAAATTTATAGAGATTGAAAAGATCTTTTGATTTGCTATTTACTGGAGGAAAATTATTCAAAAACCAAACCAAAATATATTTACAAAATGAAGAAAAAGATGCTTCAAGATTTTCCTCTGCAGCTCAAAATTCAATTGAAATTTCCCAAAACAAATAACGCCCTCAGATAGTCTTTAAGATAGTCCTTCAAAAACTTTTATTTTCATTATAAGAAGCCATCAAACAAGCAAATTATCGACGATTGAAATTTTAAATTTTTCGGGACGTGAGATTTGTTAATTTTCCGGAAAATCAAAAAAATACCGGAAAAATTTATTGAGATTGAAAAGATCTTTCAATTTGCTATTTATTATTGGAAAACGATTGAAAAACCAATCATATTTGCTGAATTATAAAGGAAAATATTCAAACAAATAAGAAAAAACAAGCTTCAAAGTTTTCCCCTGTAAGTCAGAATTCAATTGACATTTTCCAAAATAAATAACGCCCTTAGATAGTCTTTCATTGGGATAAACCCTCAAACAAACATGATTAAAGTCTTAAATTTTTCGAGTACTTGAGATTCAGCAATTTTCCGGAAAACTAAAAAAATTATTGGGAAAATTTATAGAGATTGAAAAGATATCTCAATTTTCTATTTATTGTAAGAAAATTATTGAAAAATTAATCCTATTTGCTGAATTATAGAGGAAAATATTTTTAAAAATGAGGAAAAACGTGCCTCAAGATTTTCCTTTGTAACTCATAATTCAAGCGACATTTTCCAAAACAAATAACGCTTTAGATGGTCCTTAAGATGCTCTTTCCTACGTTTTTGTATCTTTTGGACACCAAACCAAAGAAAAAGGCCCTCAAATTTCCGGAAAACTAATTAACTTGTAGGAAAATTTCTTGAAGATTCGAAAAGCCCTTTGACATCTATGAGCGTTATTTGAAACTCAAGTTGCCTTATGATGACAAAATTGCCCAAATTTCAAGGGTTCAGTTTTTAACAAAAAAGGATACAAAGCACAATTCCTGTACTCGCTCGTTTTTGAAACTTGGTCGCATAAGAATTGTCAATTTCAGGTATTTATTCTTCAATATACGATTGAAGATTTGTAGGGGAATCCCCGGGGAATATTTTAGCTCATCTACAAATCAGTTGGCAACAATTGTTAGGGTGTCTCACGATGTTTCTCTTCGCAGTAGCCTTTGTGAGCGTAGGTCAGCTTCTTGTTTCAGCTTAGCGATCTGCATTACCGACAAACCCTTGTTTTACCAGCTTGTCGGTAATGCAGATAACAGATAATCAAGGAGCCGACTTGTGCTCACAATGCGAGGAGAAATATCGTGAAACACTCTGTATAAAACCACAAAGAATGGCTCAAAGATCCTCAAAGTAATTTCGAATGGTCTATCCGGTATATTTTTTATTGTTTTTTAATTTCCAACATTTAAGACGAGCATAATTCGTCGTTTCTGCTACGACGAATTCACAAGACAATATACACAAACTATTGGTGCTGATTTTTATATACGTCGTCTATTTTTACCTGGTAATAAACAAGAAATCACCATACGTATCACAGATATAGGTGGCATGGAATTACATGGACATATGTTGAAGAATTATTTTTATAAAATAAATGTACAATTAAAAAATCTAATTAAATTTAATTGAATGTTGTAATTAAAACAAAGAATTGTAGATGATAATTTTAATTTACGATATAACAAACAGTGCCAGTTTCGATTGTTTATCAACATGGATTGAAACAATCAATAAATTAATAAAAAACCCACCAATTAGTGCCGTTATTGGTAATAAATGTAAGTTGTGCAATTAGTGATTGAATTATTAAATAAATTAATGTTTTTATTAAATATTAGGTGATTTAGAACACCAACGCGCTGTCCGTTTGGATAAAACTCAGAGTTTTATGAAGGACCACAAATTTCGTAATTATCTAGTATCGGCAAAAACTGGCGAATCTGTAAATTAATTCCAATTTAATTTAATCCAATTAATTAAAAAATTTGTAGATTAATAGTAGTTTAATGGATTTAATAGCGAAATATTTTAAAATTCCTTTAACTCGCGTCGATAAAGAGAATCAAGAAACTATAGTTAAAGTTGAATTAATTCGTCCAATTGAACAACACCGACGAACTAAACCGAATTCTACATCAAATACGCAAAATTCAACGCTTTGTTCTTTACAATAAACCATTAAATTCAATTGGATATTATTTCAGTAGTCCTATAATAGCGCTATTGTGTCGAAATGAGCTCATTTCGGTACATTTTATTAAAATTGAAATGTGAAAGTTATTCGCCTCCTATTCCGGTATTTTTGTTAAAACCTTCAGTTTTTGTAGATTATAATCCGCAAATTGCACGAAATTTTAAAACTTGCTAGTTATTCGCCTCCTCTCTTTCATATTTAATTTGTATTTCGTTTAAATAACTGGAAATTCGAGAATTTTACCACCAAACACTTGCAGTTGATAAGAAGAGAGGCGAAGGACTGTTTCTTTCCAATGTTTCGCGTTCAATTGGAAAAATAAACAGAAATTGTTGTTCAACTATAATTTATTTTGCTTTATTTTTGTGTTTTAGTTATCGAAAAATATACGGAAAATGTACGTTTCTGTATAATTTGCAATTATTTAAATAAAATCATACCGGCATTGCAATCGCGTTGTACACGGTTCCGTTTCGGTCCATTAACACCCGAACAGATATTGCCACGTTTGAATTATGTTATTGATGAGGAGAAAATCGGTAATGACAATGTAACAGAGGATGGTAAACAAGCGTTATTAACATTGGCTAAAGGTGATATGAGGAAAGTATTAAATGTTCTACAAAGTACATGGTTGGCCTATAAATTTATTGATGAAAATAACGTCTATACATGTGTTGGACATCCATTGAAACAAGATATTGAAAATATATTGAAATGGTTGTTGAATGATAACTTTAAAACTACTTACAAAAGTAATTTATGCTCTTTATTGTCGTATTTAATTACAAAATTGTGTTTATAACGAGTCCGGAAGCATAGAAATGAGTGAAAGTTGTTAAAATGCATTGTCCCTCAGTTTACACGGTATTTGATTTATACAACAATTGCGAACTTTAATGTCTATTTTATGTTTGGAATTTTGTAAGGAAAGGAAATGTTAAAAATTTTTAATAGGGGAAGCTCTGATTTTACACGACTTTTAAAATAATGTGCCAGTACTTGATTTACACTATAATTAATGTTTGCAATTTTATGTGGAGTAAAGAAGGACAATGCCAGAGTGATTGTGTTAATAGACGACGACTTGATTTTACACGTTCTTTAAAATGATGTATCGTGTAAATCAAAGGATGAGTATTTTTTGAATACTGACGTTATTAATTATGGTAATTTTGATTGTTTGCGAATTTTCAAATTAATCTTCTGTTTATATTTCAATTAAACACGAATTAATGAATTTATTTGTGATGATAATATTTTATTTTCTCGTTGATACTGTAGAAAATCGTGCGGAAAAGACGATTTTCACATTATCTCTCAATTTTTTGAAATTTTCTTGATTTTTAAGTAGGATAAAATGTTATGTTTTGATTCATTTTAGCGTGATTGTTAATAGTGGGAAAAATCGAATAATTTTATATTTACAATCGATCTGATTTTACACGGTTTTTAAGATAATGTATCGTGCAAATTAAGGGATAGAGGTTTTTATTTTTCTTAATATTTGGTAGTTTACTATCTTTTCGTTTGACTTTGTTGTTATTTCAATGAAATATCAATGAAATTGAAGAAGTTTCACTTATTTTCTAGTTGTTATCGTAGTAAATCGTGCGGAAAGGGCCATTTTCACACTATTTTTTCGTGTTTATTATTAACACTTAATTTTTTGAAATTTTCTTGATTTCTAAGCAGGTTAAAATATTCTGTTTTGATTCATTTGAGCGTGATTGTTAATAGTGGAAAAAATCGGAGAAATTTATATTTGTAATCGATCAGATTTTACACGGTTTCTAAGATAAATGCATCGTGCAAATCAAAGGATAGACGTTGTTTTTTTTATGGATATTATTTTGGTAGCTTACTGTCTTTTAATTGAGCTTCTGCTGTTATGAATGAAATTAAAGAAATTTCCCTCAAGTATTTTCTAGTTGATATCGTAGAAAACCGTGCGGAAAAGACTATTTTTACACTATTTTTCACGTTTAACATTATCAGTTAATTTTTTGAAATTTTCTTGATTTCTGAGCAGGATAAAATAATATGTTGTGATTGTTAATAGTGGAAGACAACATGGGATTTTATATTTACAATCGATCTGATTTTACACGGTTTTTAAGATAATGTATCGTGCAAATCAAGGGAGTATTATTTTGGTAGTTTACCATCTTTTTATAGAGCTTCTGTTATTTCAATGAAACATTAATGAAGAAGTTTCATTTATTTTTCCAGTTGTTATCGTAGTAAATCGTGCGGAAAAGGCCATTTCCACACTATTTTTTCGTGTTTATTATTAACACTCAATTTTTTGATTTGTAAGCAGGTTAAAACGTTAAATTTTGATTCATTTGAGCGTGATTGTTCATAGTGGAAAAAATCGGAAAATTTTATATTTGTAATCGATCAGATTTTACACGGTTTTTAAGATAAATGCATCGTGCAAATCAAGGGACAGACGTTATTTTTCTGAATATTATTTTGGTAGTTTACTGTCTTTTAATTGAGCTTCTGTTGTTATATGAATGAAATTAAAGAAGTTTCCCTCGAGTATTTTCTAGTTGATATCGTAGAAAACCGTGCGGAAAAGACTATTTTCACACTATTTTTCACGTTTAGCATTATCAGTTAATTTTTTGAAATTTTCTAGACTTCTAAGCAGGATAAAATGATATGTTGTGATTGTTAATAGTGGAAGAAAACAAGTAATTTTAAATTTACAATCTATCTGATTTTACACGGTTTTTAAGATAATGTATCGTGCAAATCAAGGGAGTATTATTTTGATAGTTTACCATCTTTTTATAGAGCTTCTGTTATTTCAATGAAACATTAATGAAGAAGTTTCACTTATTTTTCCAGTTGTTATCGTAGTAAATCGTGCGGAAAAGGCCATTTCCACACTATTTTTTCGTGTTTATCATTAACACTCAATTTTTTGATTTGTAAGCAGGTTAAAACGTTAAGTTTTGATTCATTTGAGCGTGATTGTTAATAGTGGAAAAAATCGGAAAATTTTACGTTTGTAATCGATCAGATTTTACACGGTTTCTAAAATAAATGCATCGTGCAAATCAAGGGATAGACGTTGTTATTCTTTTGAATATTATTTTGGTAGTTTATTGTTTTTTTAATCGAGCTTCTGCTGTGAATGAAATTAAAGAAGTTTCATTCAAGTATTTTCTAGTTGATATCGTAGAAAACCGTGCCGAAAAGACTATTTTCACACTATTTTTCACGTTTAACATTATCAGTTAATTTTTTGAAATTTTTAAGATTTCTAAGCAGGATAAAATGATATGTTGTGATTGTTAATAGTGGAAGGAAACATGAAATTTTAAATTTACAATCGATCTGATTTTACACGGTTTTTAAGATAATGTATCGTGCAAATCAAGGTAAAATNGATATGTTGTGATTGTTAATAGTGGAAGACAACATGGAATTTTAAATTTACAATAGATCTGATTTTACACGGTTTTTAAGATAATGTGCAAATCAAGGGAATATTATTTTGATAGTTTACTATGTTTTTATAGAGTTTCTGTTGTTATTTCAAACATGAATGAAAGGCCATTTTTCGCACTTTCTTCTCGTGTTCATCAATTTTGAGTTAATTTCTAAAGTTTGTTCAATTTCTGAAAAATTTGACAAGGCAGAATGTTGTTTTTGCTTCAATCTCCATTGCAGTATATTCCCTGTTTTCAATTATAGCTGCCAGATCTGTATAAAATTCCGGTCTTTTAATCTCCTTTTTCTGGTTCAGAGCTTCCGAAAATTCTCTTGTTTGTCATAAAGACTGAAATTTCGGCTTATTAGATTAACCGAAAAAAAAACAACAACAGACAACAGAAAAGAGAAATTTTCACCGTTATTAAATTCGTGTTAATTAATGTCCGTCTTGACAAATTTAATAATTCGCATTAATTTCAAATTTCCCCGTATTCGAAACGATTTCTTACAATAGAAACAAACAAATAAAAAAAACAAACAATTATAAGAATTCTACGAAACAATTAGTCGTAAAATTGAAATTTCACTCTTAATTACCCGGTATTCCCGCTTAATCCGGACTCGTTATAAACGTATTTTAAGATTTAACGAATAATAGAATAATCGAATTTTGTAGATATTCAAGAATTGAAAACAATGAAAGGTTTAGCTATTAACGATATTTTAACAGAAATCCATAAATACATCCATCGTAGTAAGTCTTCATTTAACACGATTTATAAATCCAATTAAAATTTGATACATTTCAGTTGAATTCCCAACGGAGATTTTAATAAGACTCTACGATAAATTGGCCGAAATTGAATACCATTTAATAACCGGTTGTAATGAGAATTTGCAATTAACCGCGTTAATTGCGGCCTTCCAGTGCGCCAGAGAATTACCAATACCGTAATTGTTGTTATTTTTTTTATGATTTTTTTCAATAAAGGAGGGATATTGGAAAGAATAACTGGGCTTCACGGTTTCTCTCCACTCCCGCTTTCTCTCCATTTCCACCTCGCCTCTTCACCACGTCGGTTTCGAGCTCGACGACAGGTTTGCAATTGTAAATCCATCCCATCCATCTCTCTTACAACACGTTGTTGTCCCCCATCGGTTTTGTTAACGTCCGTCGACGATTATACCAAGCGGAGGTAAGTTGCTCTATTGTTTCAATTAATCGAATTGAATTTTAGTCGATTTTAATTTGTTTTATCGGTGATTCTGTTGGAAATTTTGTGTGTCACTGGAATTGTGTTGAATAACGGGAAACTCGACGATTCTAGTTTTGTTTACATCTCTCCAACTAGACCTTGTATTGTTGAAAAATATTTAAAAGAATTGTCAAAACAAACAAAATTTCCAATTAGGTCGCCTTTTTCGAAGTAATCCGTCGATTAAATCAGCTGATAGTGGCACAGATTCAAACAGCCTTGACCCAGGTGCTAGTAATCAGGCCAATATTCCAGATCCACCAACCAGATGAATTCGTTAATATGGCTCTATGTCACAGTAATTTATTGGGTGACTTGTTCCGAACCGACAACGAATTCATCAACGATCGAACCAAGGAACTTGCCCAATCCGAATTTCGACTACGATGAAGAACCGTACGGCATCAATTTCGTCTACCACAATTACGACGATATGACGAAATTCCTTCGTTTAACAACGGCCAAATTCCCAACATTAACCGCGCTATATTCGATCGGTAAATCGGTGCAAGGACGCGATCTATGGGTGATGGTGGTGTCTTCATCCCCCTACGAACACATGATCGGTAAGCCGGACGTCAAATACATCGGAAATATGCACGGAAACGAGGCCGTCAGTCGGGAATTACTACTGCATTTAATCCATGTAAAAAACAATACCGCTTTTAACACGATTAATTTCAACCTATTCTTGCAGTATTCCGTTACGAATTACAATACAGATCCGTATATTCGCTGGTTGTTGGATAATACACGGATCCATATAATGCCCTCGATGAACCCAGACGGTTTCGAAGTGTCGAAAGAGGGACAATGCGATGGTGGACAAGGCCGATATAATGCACGCGGTTTCGATTTAAATCGCAACTTCCCGGATTATTTCAAACAGAATAATAAACGCACCCAACCGGAAACTGAAGCTGTAAAAGAATGGATCTCGAAAATACAATTCGTTTTGAGCGGTAGTTTACACGGTGGTGCTTTAGTTGCAAGCTATCCCTTCGATAACACGCCGAATTCACGTAAGTACCACTATAACAACACTAAAGTTAGTTTATTTTGTTTTAATTTAACGCTAACAAGGATTGTGTAGATCATCGGCTCTATGTTCGTGTAAGATTTAACACGGATTTCGTGTTATTATAATCCGATGATTAATCGAAATTTTAGTGTTTCAGAGCTACACTTCGTCACCATCTGTAACACCCGATGATGATGTTTTTAAACATTTAGCACTAGCATATTCGACGAATCATGCTAAAATGAGCCGTGGTGTAGCGTGCCGGTCCTCACAACAAGGCTTCAAATTGGTAAATTCCCTCAATTAACACTAATTTTAATGAAATTTATCGAATTTCTAGGGTATAACTAACGGTGCTGAATGGTATCCGTTAACTGGTGGTATGCAAGACTTCAATTACGTTTGGTACGGTTGTATGGAGGTAACTTTGGAGATTTCGTGTTGTAAATATCCACCATCAAACGAATTACAACAATATTGGGCGGATAATCGACAGGCTTTGGTGAAGTATTTAGGGGAAGTACACCGCGGTGTACACGGTTTTGTTTACGATCATAATGGCCAACCGATTGAGAAGGTTTCGTTGAAGATTAAACAACGCGATGTTGGGTTCCATACAACAAAATATGGTGAATTTTGGCGTATTTTATTACCTGGCTATTACAAATTAGAAGTGTACGCTGATGGTTTTATACCGAGAGAGGTTGATTTTGTTGTTGTTGACGAACACCCGACTCTATTGAACGTTACATTGAATTACGCTAAGGTTAGTATATTTTGAGGTTAAGTGTCAGCAACACATCTTTTTCGTTCAGGAGGCTGAAAATGACGAGTTTTATAATCGAATTTCTCAGTTGTTTTCTAACGGATTTGGATGATTTGAACGAAATTTAGAAGAGAATTTCAAGGAGCAAACGATGGTGTTTTTCGTTTTGGAAAATTTTGGTTATTTTTTGAGTTATAGAGGAAAATTTAAGAGTAGATTTTTGTTGTAATTTCTTCTAATTTTCTATATTTAGCCCCATAATTTGGCCAATTTTGTTTATTTTCCCATGAAATTGTAGATTTTGATTGGAAATCGAACGAGCTTTCCAATTGTGCCAGAAATTTTCCGATAGAATTGTCGGTTTTTCGGGAAATTGATAAAAATTTGAAAATTTATATTTGCTATATTTTCTACAATTTGTAAGCTAAAAACTTTTACAATATCTCATTTGAAAGCTTCTACATAGAGGAAGAGTGCGGTAATATCGAAAATTCCAATTTTGGAAAATTGGGAAATTCACATGAAGATTTTCCAAACGTAGGTATATTCGAGTGTTATCTTCATATTTAAACGTAATTATTTTAGGGCAAAATTTACAAAAATTGAGTATTTTATTTGCTTTTCAATAAATATTATTACCGCTGGAAAATTTTTGAAAAAACTTGGAAAATTCGACTGAAAACTGCGCTTTTTCTGAAATTACACCAGCTTTGTTCCGATTGTTTGGTGCGGTAAGGTGTGTTTTTTCTCAGATTTGTACAAACTTGAGTGCCCAATCTCTACTGAAATCTTTACGCAAGCCTTCTAGTGGCTCGGGTTTAGCAACCCATCTAAGGGTGAACACTTAAACTTGAACTATTTAATCATAACTACCGGTCTCTTTTCAGACAAACCCTATAATTTTTATAACAAATTTTCCAAGAATTTTCAAGAATTTCCCATTGAAAATGGCAGTTTTAGGAAAACTAATAAAACAATACCATTGATGGAAATTTCGTTGAGAATTTTCATGGCAAAATAAACAAAATTGCCCAAATTATGAGGCAAAATATAGACAATTATAAGAGATTACAACAAAAAAACATGGTCCTATATTTTCCTTAATAACTCGAAAATTAATTAAGATTTCCCAAAATGGGAAACATCATCCCCTGGTGCTTGAAATGCTCTTCCAAATGCCGTTTAAATCATTTAAATCTCTTCGAAAGTAAATGAGAAATTCACTTTTAAATGCTGCCAGATCGAAAAAGATCCCACTGCTGACTTTTAATAATTCAATTATCGGTGTTGGGTATTGATATTGGATTTTAGCTAGGTGATTTCTATCAAAAACCGATAACATCACCACCAATTGCAATGTTATCACAAACAACAATCACTCCAATCACACACAATGAGAGTATCGTATTCCCTCAAGATTAACAACACTGCTAACTTAAAAATTGTACATAGAAATAATACAGGAAGAAATCTAATTATTGTAAATATAAGAACTTCTCTGTATATAAAACTCTATCCTATTATGTAAAATTTAAAACCATTTATTGATATAATATCGAAATTTTATCGAATTTCTAGCGTAAAGATGGTAATTTATATCATCGCCATCAACAATCACAAGCATCTTTTTATCGTCCACAATATTCACCACCACCCCAACATCACCCGTTAAAAGAAACGGGCATATTCTCATCATTAACCAATGGTTTTAATAATATAGTTAGTTTCTTTGGTTGATTGTTCTAATTGTTAATTAATATTGATTAATATAGGGCTACAATTAGACTAATTTAAGGAGTTATAATGACTACAATTTACAATATTTGTGATTTTTTGTTCGTTTAAGTTCACGATTTGAATCGTAGTGTTATTATTTATTTATTTATGCGATTTAATCAATAAAATAATAGAATTCGATAGTGGAATATTTATTGCAAGTGTAAGGAGCTACAAGTAGGTACGATTTCAAAAATTATTCCCAATAGGATTGCTAGATCGCACAATTTGGTTTTGAGGTGACGTCACCTTATCCATAGTACACAAAATGTCTTCAATAGAAGTAAAATTTATTAATTTGACGAGATCAGCGTAATTTTATTATTTAGAAATATTTGAATAGAAAATATTGTATATGTTGATCGAACCTGTTTGTTCTATTAACCTTGGATAAATCTAATGACGTCAAGGTAGCGTAATATAGGCAACTAAATATACATTCAATGGGTGTCTATTGGATTGCATATACTGCACATTCACTGTAAACTAATAATTTCTCAATATTTGCAAGAATAAACGGTTTCTGCATAACTTTCTAGGTTATTGAAATTGCTTTATTCTCTTTTAAGTGATATTAGGACTACAAGTGAGCCCGAACAGCAAATATTGAACCGTATAGGATTGCTAAATCGATTAGTTTTATTGAATTTGTATTACCACAATGTATCCCAGTGTGAAATTTGATACTACAATATAGAATTTTTTATCAAATACAAAGAAATTATGATAATACTCAATATCTGTTACATCGTTAGATTTACAATTAATTATTATAGATATCGAGTAGACCTTATAGTTGTATCAACCTTGATATTTGTGGTGGGATAATGTAGGCAACCAAATATACACTTTCGTGGTGTATATTGAATTGCATAAATCGCACCAAATTGTTCACAAGAAATCCTACAGATAGACAATTATATCGAAATATACAAAAATAAATTAATATTTTGCACATTTTTTAAATATAGGCGCAATTNNNNTTTATTACAATTGTTCAATTATACATCAATTAAATTGTTGATAGAGCTACAAATAGGCGCCCATTGAATGACAGATGTCAGTGAAGGTTATGTTTATGTCATTTACAATGAGCTACCTAGAGTGCGCATCCCCTATACTTGTATAGGACCAATTTGGTCCTCATATGGGGAAATTTTGACAGTTAGTCCTCACTCTTTCCAACTCATAAGTGTGTCGTTCAACAGGGACCTCCTTTTCTCAA
>JACDRQ010000833.1:0-19249 GCA_013841215.1 Hycleus cichorii
TCGAAATTTCCACAAATTTTCCAAAACAAAACTAGCACGTCTGGTAGCTTGAAATGCCCTTTCCAACAAATCACAGCACTTGAATTCAGAGCTAAAAATAAGGGAGAAATCGCGTTTAAAAGCTTAAATTTCGTTACAAAATAATATCCTCAATATTTTCCGTTGTAGTTCCGCTAGAATTTACGATGATCTTCCTCGACAAGACAGTTGATCTTTATAATAAATGATTACAAGTAATTTAAACAACACTTTCACTCTAAACATCCAAGAAGTTCATGTAGACTTACCCGAATTAATTATAAATTCTCATAACTTTCCCTAGATTTACGTTACATGTGCGTGAGCATTAGTATTGTTTCATTTTTCTATGTCAAAAGATTTTCCATTTTCTCCACAATATTTTCCCAGCAACCTTATGGATTTATATGTAGAGGAACGGATGAAATTTCCATTTTCCGTGTTATATTCGAATAATACAATTCTCTTCATGTTCTTCCACTATTATTAAAATAGAAAGTGGTTGTATAGTTTGGAGTGAATTAATTGGTTTGACGTCGATCTTTGTTCGCTTTGCAATTAATTAAATTTGCTTATCATAAAAACAGTTGTACAAGATGATAAGAACAAAGACGAAATTTCTCTGCGAGAAAGTGAAATCATCAAAGAGCCGACATATCGACTCGCACAATATTCTATTGAATAGGAGCCTAGTCACAAAGCAACAATTGAATTGAATTAGACTATATTGGTTAATTATAACGGAATTCCGGCGGTTGAAACGTTAACTTTGAATGAAGAAAGCACGTCTTGTGTGTTCTCTAAAGAATTCACCTTTGATGCGGTTGTTTTTCGCGCGCCTGTGTGTTTGTGTGCAGAAATCAAGTCTTATTTGCGAGTAGAACGTGACCCACAGATTTCATGCTAGAGTTATTCAACTGTAGAATTTTTAATTCATTCTAGTTTCTATACTTTTTCACAATCAACTGATTCGGCTATTCGGTTCTATTTTCTGTAGAATTTGCGTTTTCCGTGAACCTTCCTATCGGTGTAAAATTACACGTTTTAGCATTTTTACGCTAATTTTATCTGGAAATAAACTCAAATTCAAGTGGAAATTGAGCCTGGTTTATTTTCTATCTTCGTCATGACCATAATACATGCTCTAGAAGATAGAAGAATACATATGTGGGACACAGACGGGAATATTTGCCAATTTTTGACAATTTATTAACCGAGTCTTGTTGTGCTCGTTGGAAACATGTTTTCGGCTTAAATCTACACGTTTCCCTCGCTATGCCCTATTCTTCGCTTTGTTTCATGTAATGATCAAATTCTGTTTACACGTAAAACGTGACCCACAAATTCCATGCTAGAATAACGAAACTATAGGATTTCTAATCAGTTCTTGCATATTTTCTTTATCACAGACACCTAAACGATCGATCTAATCTGCGGTTTTTCTTCGGTAATCTCCAATTTCGGCGTATAGGTGTAAATATTGGTGCATATCTGGCGAAGACCGGTGTGAATTGCGGATTCGCGCAAGCTCCGAATAACAACAACAACAGCAAGAACAACAACAACGACGACGACGATGATGATGATGATGACGACGGCGACGACGACGACAATTCCGCAATATCTGCACGTAAAAGCGAGATGGATAGCCGGTGGGAGAAGGAGAGTGGATCGGTTGAACCAACCAAAGCGAGAGAGCGTCCTAGTTTTGGTTACGTTAAGCTAGAATTCACAGTTGCGACGCGAGCCCTGCAGCGTCCCGACGTCCTCAGCCATATCGATCACTCTTTCCCACACAAAATCAGAAATCCACAAGAATATTCACAATAGAACGTGCAAATTTAATTAGAATCAACGTTAATTATCGCCAATTAAACAATGAAAAAACGACAATAGTGTGCGGTTTTTCAAATGGTTTTAACAAACACAAAACGCGAGATAAACATGTGATTTATTCATTAGAAATTGATTAAAATTTACAAATTGTGTAACAATTTTGAAGTGTCACATTTGAACGATGACATCCTCGAATTGTTGGCGTTCTTGAACTCGACCACACTCGAATTATGTCACAAGGTAAGCCGTTTCGTATTCAAATCGGAATTACGATAAATAAAACAAATAATCAACAACCTTGAATCGTGTTCATTGTTCTGGGTCTTTTAAAAACAAGCCTTTAAAACTGGCTTTTAGACGATCTAAAAATACAACGAAATTTTGAAAGTCCACCTGTCTATAGCGACAATAGATCTCAAAATTTTACACGTTTGTCGTTTTTAATTTTCGGCCTCGATTGTGTTAATTCAACAAATTCTGCAACGATAACAATAGAAGATTTGTTTTGTCTTGTAGAAAAATGTGTGTGAAATTGTCTACACGTTCGCTTATCAAGACTGTCACGGGGCTAAGATCCCTTAGGGCGCATCGAGTCGGATTGAAAATTGCCCTCTTACAATCCTTCTATTGTCTTCGTTTTCTTCCAAGTCTAGCCGTTAGGAAAAAGTTGTAAAGTTTTAAAAGAAACAAGCTCAATAATAACGTATACAAGTCCGATTTTGTTTCGATCCTAATCAAATCCAATTGATTCACTAACAGTAGATTCCTTTTATAGAAATTAGAAGAAACATTAGAGATTCGATAGAGATAATTGCGAAGATAAGTGGATAAATTAGAAAATTGGACTCTATTAAATTTAGTGTTAAATTTTGGATATCTTGCATCTTTGTCATAATTGTAGACGAACATGTTGACAGCCTAAATTATAAATGTGTGGGATAAAGACCAAGATATTTATCAATTACTGTTCAAAATTACACGTATCCCTCTTTTTGCACTAATTTTAACGTCAATCTGTGAAATTATTTTAGATTTCTTCTGTAAAAGTTTCGATATAAATTAGGATGAATATTAGAAATTTGATAGAAAACTTTGGAAGTTTTACAATAACCGCGAAAAGAAGTGGCTTAATTATTAAAATATAGTGTTAAATTTTGGTATAATCGTAGAAATACACTTAAAACTATAATTCTTGATAGAAATCTGGATATTTTCCAATTTTTTGCTCAAAACTACACGTTTCCCTGTTTTTACGTTAATTTTAGTTTGAATTTTGATTACAATTAGTGTTAATTGAGGTTCTTTTGGATTTTGAGCGGAAAAATCGCTCCAATTTAATAATTGAACCGAATTTATCTCGCATCCTTGTCATAGCCATAGTCTGTTTTATCAGGAGATAGAAGTATAAATGTGTGTGACAAAGATCGCGATATATTCAAGTTTTCACGTTTTTCCCTGTTTACACTAACTTTAACGTCGATATTTGAGATTCTTTAGATAGTAATTAGAANTGTGTGTGACAAAGATCGCGATATATTCAAGTTTTCACGTTTTTCCCTGTTTACACTAACTTTAACGTCGATATTTGAGATTCTTTAGATAGTAATTAGAAGGAGTGTTAGAAATTTTATAGAAAAAAGCGTCAAACTATGGAATTATTTAAAACATATTCTGTAAAGATTTTGATGTAATCATTAGAAATTTAATAGAAAACTTCGGAAGTTTTGCAATAATCGTGCAAAGAAGTGGCTTAATTATTGAAATACAGTGTTAAATTTTGGCATAATCGAAGAAATGCACTTAAAGCTGTAATTTTTGACAAAAATCTGGATATTTTCCAATTTTCTGCTCAAAACTACACGTCTCCCTATTTTTTTGTTAATTTTAGTTTTAATTTTGATTCCAATTATTGTTAATTGAGGTTCTTTTGGATTTTGAGTGGAAAAATCGCTTAAATTTAATAATTGAACCGAATTTGTCTCGCATCCTTGTCATAATCATAGTCTGTTTTATCAGGAGATAGAAGTATAAATGTGTGTGACAAAGATCGCGATATATTCAAGTTTTTTTCGTTTTTCCTTATTTGCAGGAACTTCAACGTCGGTATTGAAGATTCTTTTAGATGCTTTAAATAGAAATTAGAAGGAGTATTGGGAATTTTATAGAAAAAATGAGGAATTTCTATAACAACTGTAGAAATAAGTGGAATTCATGAGCAGTTTTCCACTAAAAATTTAATTAAAAAATGTATAATCGTGTTAACTTTTGGATATCTTGTATCTTTGTCATAATTAAGGTAAAACACTATAAATATGTGTGACAAAGATGAGGACATCCACCAATCTTCTGCTTAAAACTGTAATTTTTCCGTATAAGTAGCTCTTGTATTTTTAAAATTATTTTGAACAGTTTTCCTATAATCCAATGAGCTTCACCCTTAATATTGTGTCGACTCGATTTATAAACAAGTCCTTTGACGGCGACGAAGGTAAATGATGTAGATTATTAGCCCTTATGCGATTGATAATCTGCCCCTTGTTATTCTTTCGAACAAATAATGGTAAATTTTCGTATTATTGTTAATATTTGATTCGAATCGAATTAATTTCCAAATGCGCTAGTAAATTAGCATTTCAATTGTACATTAGCAAATTCTCAATTTGGTATTTAAAAGAGCTGGTCTAAATTGAATTTTGATTCAATTCATCACATTAAAAACGAAAATCTAAAACTCATTAATTCCTCGAATTCTAATTCAAGAAATTCGACAAGCTCAGCATTGAAGATGTACAGGTTCGATGTTGTTCTATGGTGAGAATTGATCAATAATATTTTGTCGAATTCTCCAACGGATCTCGGTGATAAATTCTCGATTAAAGTTGGAGAATCGTCGGCGGGTCTTCGGGGTGATAACGGGTATTTCCCACTTTAGTCACCGTCTTTTTTCCACCCCAATGGCGGTTGTGTTGATAAAGTCGATCTTGAATATTCGCCCAATATAAGTGAGTCGAACATGTGTTGTTGTTCTTGTTATTGTTAGCGTAAAACAATGTTTTATCAGCATGTTCGCATGGTTGCGCATTAATGATATGGCTTTGTAAATGTAGAAAATCAACCAGAAAAATCTAGCAGCTTTCCCAATATCCGTATGTGTATTATAGACTATCGCATTTAGATCGTACTCGTATGTTGTTGATATCAACTAACAACACAACAATATCAGATATGATAGAAAGCCTATTATACGAATTTATTACTAGAATTTTTATATTTCAATGATCGTAAATCTAACCCGATTCTTTCCCAACAACAATCTTGTAACAATTCCAACAATTTATTTTTATCAACACAAATCGAAGACTTACAAATCTAAATTTATAAAATTCATCAACCAACACCTGTGCTGTCGTCTCCATTTGACAGGTGACATATTTAATGGCCATGTTCAACTAAACAACAACGATGAAATTCCACATTGGTGCATTAAAAATGCAACGCTTATAAAGATTTTCAAGAAATGAATGTCAACTTTAATTTAAAGCTCCTATTTTATTAATCTGACTGGAACGTGGAGCATTTCTCGAAATATCCGGGATTAAAGATTTAAATAAATGAGAAAAGTCGTTGGATTCTATAAAATTCCGCTTCTGGAAAAATAAAAAATAAAGATCTTTGTCACACGCATTCATACTTCCACCTCTTTGTAAATTAGACTATGATTACGACAAAGATGCAAGATATTCAACAAATTAACGCGTGTAGTTTTCAACAGAAATCTTGCAAATCGCGCGATCTTTGTCACACACATTTATACTTCTATCTCCCGGTATGATAGAGTATGTTTATGGCAAAGATACAAGATATTTAACTGGGGCTATTTAGGAAAAAATCGATAGTTTTGGTTTAAATTCTACAAATATTAACGTTATTCAAAATTAGAATTGAGTAAATTTACAAAATTCGTTCAACAATTTGTGTTATTGTTAGAAATACGGGTTCCATAAATGATTTATTAACGGTAATAAACTGCCAGTTTGCAATAAAATTGTGCTAAATTAATGTCGAAAAATAGACGCATTTCGTACGTGAATTTCTCTCAATTTTCGTTGGAATTTTTGTTGATTTCCATACGAAAATTAACAAAACTCGTATTTGCTTTTGATTTCCACCCCCAATACCAGTGAAATTCTGAAAGTAATACACCATCTCTGTAGGTATCCGTATTCAATATGAATTTTTTATAAACAAGCAGATTGAACTTTCGGACGGACTTTTTCAAGGCAAAAATTTTATTCTAATCCCATTTCCCTGGTGGCTTTTTATCCGTCTAAGTGTGTACCGATTTTCAAACGAATCGTAATGTAAATACTACCAGCGTTATTCGCGTGTTTATCGAACGTAAAATTGGGAAATAATTGATCTTTCGGCACACCCCACGAATGTTGTGTTATTTTTCAATACGTTGCTAATAAATCAGTAGTAGGAACGTGTCTAGGTGACAAATGATAAGTCTAAAACATTGAATGATAAGGGTGTGTATATGTGTGAATTTTTGATCTGATAGGTAGACTGATAAGGGTTGAATTTCCTGTTGTTGCAACAGGAAAATAAAAGACTCCACTGTATTGGGGCTGGGGTATTTGTTAAACTAATTCGTCTATTTTCATGGTTTGTAGTCCTTAAGGAATATTTTAGCAAAAGTTGGACCTTGTAGCTTATCGGGAAATCGGTCACCAGCCAACTATACACATCAATCTACTTCAAGAGGAACTTTGTGCTTTGTTGACGAGACTTTCTGACGAGCTACGGGGTCCAATTTTCGCTCCAAATCTCTAGGTGCTTCGTACAGATCTAATCGCTCGCCACCTTGAAGCTAGAAAATTTTAATCCTCATTGTATGTGTCGAAATAGATTTGTTTTATCAGGCGTAAAATTGGTCTTTAAATATTCGTTGTAACTTTAGTGGCTTTAGATGATATCGCTACATATTAGTCTCGCATGAAATTGTATTTTAACAGACAATTTAAATCGATAAAACGGACAATTTAACAAATTCCCGTCTTTAAACTACAATTTTTTAATAACTAATTATACCGGTCGTCTTATCGGGTTGAAAAACTAGATTGATCGTTGATTGTCATCTGATAACGTACGAATCGATACGTTTAATTTCCATTTTTAATTACGAAATATTCTACAAGGAAACCTTTCTGTAATAAAGTATTGAAAAGTTGTTAAAAGCTTCGTTAATAACCTTTTAAACTTTCTGACAACATAAAGTTGATGAAACTCAATTTACAAAACTTTAATATTGCGAATTTAACAAACCTTGAAAATAGACTAATCGAAATCATCGAGTACAATAATTAATATTTAGAATGGAAAATTTTTTAGTTGGAGATTTTTGTTCTATTTCGACATAATTGAAATTAAATCGTAATGTGGCCACATAAAGTTTAAATTAATTCCACCCATAAAATATTTACATATCTACAATATTCAACAATGATGCTACAATAAGAACCGCAACGTTCAATTTTTGCGGTATTCTATACTGTTTCATTTATTAACAAAATTATGCTTTTGTTTTAAGTTGTCGAAATAATTCAAATTTTGCGTTCATTACTGGTTAATTAATAAGTTTACAAATCGGGAATCTCGACATACCATCAATTTTGTAACTGAAACAGTTTTCGCGTTTTTTTTGCCTTTAAAATACTAAAAGCGACAAAAACTTTCAAATTTGCCGCCAAGATTTAGCGATTTCTTCAGTGTGAACTTGACTTCATTCTTATTTAGATAGCCTAGTTTAAAAATAGAGTAATTTTCAACTATGAATAACAATCAACAATGATGCTATAATAAGAACTGCACTGATCAATTTTTGTGGTATTCTGTATTGTTTCGTTTATAATCACAATAGTTTATTTCAAATTTGTTAACTTTATATTGGTTAGTTTACAGGCAAATTTACATAACTCAAAAATAATGAAACACCTCAATTCGGTAACTAAAATGCGAATTTTTGTGCCTTTTTAGTTCTCGTTAATCTTCGATTAAGGGAGTTAATGTAGTATAGTTTAACAATAAGTTAAAATAATATACGAATATTGATATATCATCACTTCATTAGCCGTTTTAGTTTAACAAATAGACAAATCAATAAATAATTCATCATGATGAAACGAGTCAATTAATCTGTTAATCAATTCAACATGAAAAGGCTTCGTTACTAACACATCTAACAAATCAGAGACGTATTGAGAACGAAATAGGCCCCAATCGACTTGTTTTTCTATAAAAAAATACTAAAGAAATAATATCGAGTAATTTATCTCGAAGTTGGCTAGGTCTTGTCGCAGATTGTTTCATATTTTGCTAAATTGGACGTTTGTCGGCGCATTTTCAAGCAGATAAACAAAGCTGCGACATTTATAGCTAAAGTACAGCAGACTTTGGGGTGATTTATTTATTTGTACAATGACAGTTGTCATTTAAAAAACCCAAATTTTAAAACTTGACCCAAAAATGGTGCAAGGAGGGATAAAATAGGCGATTTTATTTTTAAATAGATTTTCTAAGCTATCAGAATTGTTATTGTCATCAGTTGTCATAGAGATTTTCGACTGAATTTCACGTCTTTTAATATTTCTCGACTGGTAAGTCTGGTATATTCGCATTTTCATATGCGCCTCTATTAATAAATCGTTCTCAATAAAATTATAAATTCATAACTGGATTGTTGGGGGCATTCCTTTGCGATGAAATATCAACCGCAAAATTTCCGTAACATGTTGTTATTGCCTAAAATATTATACTAACAGTTTCTCTCTATTATCGATTAAGTTTAATCGAATAACTTTACTTGTAGTTTTATTCGGAAATAGTTTGAACTATTACTAGTAAAGATATTGAAGGATCTAAGAATGGTTTCTATCCGAAATCTATTGAGACGAAACTATGTTCATAAAAGGCAAAGTTTTCAAGTTTTCATTATGGTTAAGAGATAGGGTATTGGGGTATCTACGTTCGAGCAGTTTTACTTGTAGTGAAACAACATACATTATTAGTAGGAAACTTTCGACATGAGTTTTATAGTTTCGAATCCTTATAGACTATAATTACACAACTTTCTCGATTCTGTCGATTGTTTCATAATTAATTCAACAAATTTCTTATTTCGATTAGTTCTTAATTAAAACAGTTATACCATGACAATTTACCTTAAAGTTGGCTGTCTTGACTACCAAATGTCGGAGATTGCTTCAATTTTACTCAATTTAACAATCGTATTCTCTAACTTTTAACAATTCGTTACCTTGGTGACTTTATCGATCAACTGTCACTTTTGAATAATCTGCCTTGTTTTTTTCAATGATACATGATGGAATTGTTAGTTAATAATTACGTCTATTCATTTGATTAACTTGAAACTTTGAAAGAAGTACGAATTTTAGCCGCACTGGCGCTCATAACGGCCACAGAAAAAGCTTTTCCAACGACTACCATCTTGCCAATTGTAGGTAAAAAATCTGTAATTATTTGTAGAAATAATTGAAGATTTGCGTTGGTAAGCAGCGCTATTGCGGCAAAAATGGGCTTTTGCAATACATTTCTCACATAATGTCGTAACTTTGTTCGGATATTTGACAGCTACATTAACGAATGTCAAATATAATAAAGTATGGACCAATCTACGACTCCAAGTCCCAAATGGATAGCCGACTACCACCTAATTTACCCCATTTCATTCGATAGAATGATGGTAGATTTGAAATATTCATCTACCTATACTGCCATAAATTCTATTCAAATGTGTGTGTGGTCAATTGTAATAACTGTATGTTTGTGGTATTCGAAATATTTCTGGATATCCGTCAAACTGTGCTATGTAGATATGAATTTTACATTCAGAATTTGAAATCTACTTGTTTTGGTTATTATGATTCTACTATCTAGGAGAATTTACTGCTTACAGGGTAAATATATGTATCCATCTTTGGAGGTGAATTTACCCTCAGGTATTTGATAGTATGCAAAATATTTGATATTATATCAGTTTATCATATTCTTCCAATGGGAAATTCATATGTACAGCTATAGCATTTATTCATGTTGGGTTGTTCGTTTATATATCAGTGAATTTCGTTTCGATGCGATATGGTAATAATAAAATAAAAATACATCCCGTTCAATTTTCACTGTGTTCTCTGTGCATTGTGTTCTACATAATCTTGATGTTTTTTAGTTTGGATTTGTTGGGGTGAATTTATCAACTATCAGATGCAATAATTTGAACGGCCAAACAAAGGTATTTTATTCGAATTTAACGATTATTTGCTACAGAAATGCACGTTTAGAAAATCAAACTTTATCCAACGCTTCCATGTTTTCCAATACTATTTGAGTATTTTAGAATTTCCCAACAAATAGAGGCTTTTGTTGATTTTTTAAAACGAAAACTCATTAAATTTTTCCATATTTGAGTGGAGATTACATAGGAATTTGAAATTACAAATTAACGCATCCAACCTTTTTAACACCAGTCTTTTTCCTGTTTGCATGAATTTTTTGAAAATACAAACATTAATTCAGCTTTAATTTGAATTAATGAAATTAATGATCAATTAGCTTTCCAATGATAATATATACAAAATTAGATATGATAATTAGTAATAAAAACTAAATTAAAAAAAACCCCGAATCTAGCCCGGCGCATCCACCATTTTTACACATAGATTTGACATTCTCGATTTTCATCAATTTCTCTAAAACCAAAAAATATAATTGAATTCGGTTTAAATTAGCGAATTTCAGAATGAATTAACTTTTCAATGGTGACAGTTACAATATGATTATGCCGTTCTATACTTTAAAAATGATCGAATATTTAACTGTTTTTAATTTGTATTTGTATGGATATTTAGCTCAATTTAGAGAGTATTGGATGGATAAATTCTAAAAATGAACTAATCAACAGAATATTCTAACAGAATTTAACGATTATTGATTTAAAAAACGTGCATGCATAGAAAATCAAATTGAATTCGGCTTATCTACGATTCCCAATATTGTTTGTGAATTTTTAAAAATTTAATCGTGTATTTTTGGCGAGTTTTCATTCGAATTTTTTACAAATTTGTTAGGATTTTACGATCATTTACAATTAGAAATAACCCCGGCGCATCCACCAATATTACACATTATTTTGACTTCTCGCCAGTTTTTTATTAAATTTTCTTGAGTACCAAAATATATTTAAATTTAGTTCAAACTGACCTAATTTAGAATAAATTAGCTTTCTAATGGTAATAGATACGTTATTGAATTCAATAATTATCAATACAAAAATGTTTTGAAAAATATTATATTTTACCCGGCGCACCCACCATTTTTCTACATATTTTCGACATATCCTCCGATTTTGATCAATATCTCTTAAACTAGTAAATATATTTGGAATTGGTTTAAACTCGCAAATTTGAGAATAAATCGGCTTTCTGACGATGTTAAATACAATATGATTGTGTCCGCTTTTAGATATTTTAAAGGCAATTAAACTTTGACACTGTTAAGAGACGAAATTTTAGCGAATTGATACAATTCCCATTTTAATTGTTGTATTGTTTACAAAACACAAATTTCATCCAGTCATTTGAAGAAAAGACTCTGTTTATCTGAACGAAAAACCGGCAGCTGTATAAATCTTTATAGGTTATTTTATATCGTAAAATTTTTAGCTACAAAGTTTATTACTCAACTTTAAGAATTATTACTTGTAGTAAAGTATATTACGATTTAAGGGCTTGTTTATTATATAGTCGTATACGTTCAGTCAGTGAAAAATCGTTGAATTTACTAGTCTAAAGAATTAAAAAATCATCTATCAATCTATAGGATTTAGATATTTTGTAAATTTGGTTCTGTACTTCATCATTTTCATCAAATACTTTCACTGTAATTACTGTTTGATAACTTCCAATGTAAATAGGATGCTGTTTGCTTAATAGAATAGATGTTTTCGGTTGTATTTTTACTTTGAAATTCAACGATTATAGCTTTTCTATCTCATTCACATCAAATTTAAATTAAGGCTCTTTATTTACACAAGTTTCACAGTTGATTCTTCGTTTCCATTACTATTGATGCCATTCTGATATATGTCGAATTCGATAATTCAACCGAAAATAATAATTCCTACTCAATTTCAATCTACCAATTGTAATTAAGACGTTAGCTCCACTAATTGGAAATTTAAATAAACTTCTCCAATTTATTAATTGATAATCAGGATGATTTTGGTTGGAGTTTTTCAGTGAAACGCTAGGAAATTCGATGGTTATTAATCAAATTCTTTAATTGAATTAACCGACAAAAGAGAATATTGTGTGTGATTCCATCTTGTTATACAAGTAATGATTTAATTAGTTGATTGGCTTCTGATTCGTTGATTCGTTTAGATTTGGATTAATTGGTAAAGTTTCCTATTTTTAGTCGATCGTTGAATAAATTCAACAAATCGAATCGAAAGAGAGCCGGTTCCGTTTCAATCAATGTTTTTCTATAATTCTCTACAACTTTAGCTAGTTCAAACAATACTTTTCCCTTTGAGTTCAGATCCGTTATTTATACTGTACAATTGTAAATAGTTTCTTAAATAAATTGAAAATCTACCAAAGTGTTTGTTTTATTCGTTTTTCGATGTGTATAACCGCAATTTTAAAGTATAATTTAATCGACAAAGTTCGCTTATTGGAGCAGGTGTGTGCTTCGATTCATTTTTCTTTTATGGAAAGTAGAAAATCGATAGATCTCCCCAACGAAGCAACACCTATCGAACTGTCAACAAATATTTCGAGATACGTTTCTTCTATTTTTATTTTTTCTCTTGAAAAATTCCACCATTACACCTAGAATATGTTCGAAGTAAATTTCAACGGCAAATATTGCACAATTTTCTTATATCAACAGAAACGTATCCGTATATAGTGTTAACATAGTGAGTAGAATATATTGTTAGTTATATCTACGGAGACTGCATCATTTACACTTTTCTAGTTAAACAAACCAGATCCATTTGCATCCATTTAGTGGAGATGAGTTTTTCTAGAAAAATTGCCTTTAAATAACGTAGATGAAGACTAAATTTAGATTTAAGGACCGGCTGCGACTCCTCGATTGCTTTATTTTTCACTCCCTATTAATCTGTACTGGAACTCAAAATTTATATTGAATCTTCGAAAACGAAACCTATCAAGTTGTACAGCTTGAAATATTCTATCCAACGAGCCTATAGTACTTGATTTTAGTCTAAAAAATAAGACAGAAATCCAGTTTTAACAACCTCTAGTCTAGTCCGTGATATTTCGGCAATAAAATTCTGACAATACAATTCTCGTTTCATCACAACAAAAATTTATTTTCAACTGTTGCTTATTGGCGAATTCTCGAACAAATAGAATAAAGCAACTTTCACTGTTAATTCCTGAACAAATTTAAGCTTGATTGACAGGCCGGAAAGTCGTTTATTGTAGATAAATTTAAAGCTTATAAGCACTAATTGTTTTGAAACTTCTATAGTTCATTAATTTATTGTCGGATTTTTGTGCCCCTTTTGACACTTCCGAAATTCTAATAATTTCGCTGAATTAAGCCGTTAATGGAAGGTTATTTTCTATAACAAACCCACAATTCGACAAGTCAGAATGAGTCGCTTTTAGTTTATAAAGTCGTCAAATTTCATGCTAATTTCACGTATTGAATGATTTGAATACTGGTAGATGTGGCGAGTTTGTTCTAAAATTTATAAAATCCCCCAACATTCAGCGATAAATCTGCAGTTTTCGAATTGGAAATGTCATTATTTATGCATATAGACGTTCAATTTTAATTTAAATTAAAATACGCTGTAATTGGTGTGGTTGTTGTTCATTATTAAAACATGTAATGACTGGTATTTGTTCAATGAAGATTTTACCAACACCAGACGTCGGTCTTGTAATAAAGTTTTCTCTACGCGAAATAAAATTCCGTGTAAATAGAATTTGAAATGAAGACAGTTTTAAATAAAGCCCGGTAATATTTAATGAGACAATACTGAATTATTGATTTTATTCCGGTGTAATAGTAGAACGAATTACGCGAAGAAAAATAACAGTCCGGGTACGAGATGAGGATTTATTAGAAACTATAAAACTTGCAAAAATCAATAAAACTAGATTTTATTCGTTTTCCTTCGAAACAACGTCGAATTTACATAATCAACAACATGGTAATGTTTGTAATTTCGGAATAAATTTCAATTGTTGAGTTCGATTGGAACAGCAACAAAACTACCCCGTGTTTTTTTCCAAATGGGCGACACAAAGCAATTTCCTTCTAGAATTTGGTTGAACGCATCCATAATTTTTTGTGTCTCTTTGCTTTGTTTCAGGAGCGTTGTTCGCAATCCGTTACACCACAATGGATGCGACGACAACGGTAACAACAACAACAACAACACCGAGGATTACGACGATTCAATACAAATGTGCATTGTACGATTGAAACCTGGCTTCCAAATTATTCAGGTTCGTTCTAATTCTTTTGTATTTGGAAAATAATCGCTTTCAATTTTAATGATGGAATTATATTCAAGTCAACTCCGGATGTTGAAGTTTCCAATTTCATTCCAATATAACAATGTCGCATTCTTTTCTCTATAATGTTGGAATAATTAAATAAACTTTACGAATTTGCGGAAATAAATAAGTTTCAATTTTAATTAGAAGCGCACAATTAGCGGATTATTAAATTGTTATTAAAACCGGAAAAATCTCGGTTACTCCAGTCATTTCCGTATTAATTAGATGAAAACTCCCATCTTTAAAACAGAAAGAAACTCGTCCGGCGCATCCACCAATTTCCCACTGAAATTCAATAGGGCGATTTCAAAGGAGTCCGTTAATTATCCAAATGAAATTGTATAGTTTTGAACGTCGAAATAACAATTTTTATTATATGCAGTTGTAAAATTTATTGCAATTTTATCGTCTCGTCTGTTGTGAATATTAAAAAAAATCCAAAATAAATTCCAAATACAATGAACTACAACAATAAAAAACATTCACAATTGATATAAATGGAAGAACGATAGGCGAATTGTGTGCCATTTATTATTTCAATCCAGTTATTAAACGATTTCTAGTAATTAATCGTTTGTGTCTACTGCAAATTTTGTGGTGAAATATTGTAACAAATTAGCTACACTAATTGTACAACAAATTTAATTGATTAAAAGTTATCAATTTTCATTTTTCATTTTTATAGTAATAACGTCTCGATAATCTAATAAATAGTCAAAAAAATTGAAGCATCAACGTTAATTAGGGAGACTGTAAGTTCAAAAATTTTCAAAAAATTACCAAAGCTCAATATTTGTGTGGACTTCATCTGTGCCAAATTTTACCAAAATCTGGTATGTATTTGGGTTGGAATGGGTCAATTTTTGGTGTTTGCACCTTTAAATTTTAATTTAAAAGTTTCTCTCGCATTTTCCCCTTTCTATGAGAAATAGTAGAGAAACAATCACCTTCATAAGTCACGAAACTACATTACATCATCTACCGAGTTACTTAGAATGAGCTATTTCGACAAACTTGATCATTTTAGATGCTGTTTTCCGAAAAGCAGAAAAGAAAATTACAACAAAAATGGGTTGATTAAGAAGCCTTAATTTTTCTTGATCTATCTGTATTTATTTCATTTCATTCTATTGATTATACAGGCAGTAGTTCTACTGAATGTTAACACAATTTTTTTGACTAAAAATGTAGTCTTTTGCAATTATCGGAAAATTCTGTTTGATTTTCCAAATTTCATGGGGTTGCGGACGTACAAAATTGAATTTTGAATCGAATGAGATATGTCCCATTTCGATATCTTTTGTCGTTTTTGAGTTATCCCCGCAAATTATTTCTCATTGTTTCTTATGGGGGATGGAATGTTACGGTTCACTTCGAGCGACAGCCTTAAAATCAATTTTGCTTTAAATCAATTAGAATTGCTTAGTGGAACATAATTTCGTTTAAAATTAGTGATTTCTAATCAAATTGGAATTTACAAAAATATTTCAGAAAAAACTATTGGAAACGTGAAAATTGACAATTTACACCAAAAATTGTCTTGAAAGATCAAATTTTCAGTTGTATAATGAAGGGAAGTCGATGAATTATGAAATTTTGAAGTTTTGAACGTACAGTTACAGTTTTTATCCAGTAGAGTTCAATCTTAACAGCAGTTGTGTGACAGAAATGGTTTTCGGTTTGAAAATAGACTACCCCAACGGTTATAAATGTTTTACTGTTGCCACCTGAGATGCTGAAACTTGTGGGGTAATTGTTTTCGTAATTTATGGTACACATCTTCGGGAAACAATTCTCAGAAAGTTCAAGAAGCCATTTTTTCAGCCCCTCTACTTTTCCAATTTTATACAGAGTACAGTAAATCAATGTAAAATAAAACTAACTATTTGACATAGTAGTTGTTGGGAATTTATATTCAGATAACCAGCGACTGACCTCTGTCTGGCCCCAATCCATAATTCAAAGATTTCCAACTGACCAACAAATGTTTGAATGAAGTGATTCGAACTAATGATGCTTTTAGAGTGCGACTTTGATTAATTTTTTCCACCCCTAGTTGTTTTGTTGTTATAGAAGAAAGTTGGTAGTTCTAAAACCTGGTATTATGTTGGTAAGCTAACGGAATTTCGTGTTCAAATCCTAGTAAAACCCTTGCGGTTAGTGTCCGACGGACGAACGGACAACGGGTCCCACTACGTTGCATTATCCCTTATAATTTATTATAGAATTCTAGGAGGGATATTTGATTTTGTTGTAGCCAATTTAGTTTTCTATTCGAATAAATAAACGCTTGTGTGAGTGCGTGTGACGAGACAAATCAGGTCTTGTTCGGTTGTTACTGACAAGATAAATGATGACACGAAATGGACGTTTCAATGCCTGAAAGCACGCCTGTAACACTTCACTAACAACCGAAAAACGATCGCTGGACTTTACCGATAATAAAATTTTGTTTTTATTAAATATTGTTGTCGATATATCGATGGGAATGTGAAAAATTTCGCCGTCATGTCTATATCTTTGTTATATTGCAATAAAGTCAATGGGGTGATAAAAGAAGAATCAATCGTTTGATAGATGGATGGAACGTACAGCGGCATTGACGAATTGATTAATTTACCCTACCCCTTGAAAGCTCACCCTTTAATAGCAAATATTTCTACATCATTGTATTTTTGTTCCAGGCGAACAATACCTGGTTTGAAGCAGCAGATGACAGATGATCTTATCACAGAAACACCAAACAGGTATGTGTTTTATCTAAAATTTATTAAAATTGAATCGAAAATCTTTCGCATATTTGACACGACAATATTGTCCTAGTGTCAACTTTTTAGACAGTGAAATTTCGATGGAAACCTTTTCTCTACCGTTCGTCTTTATTTCCCAAAGGACAACAGGGAAATATCAATTTCTACCGGGAAGATGAGCGTTGATTCAATCTTTTTTCCTCTCTTCCAGAACTGGATTATCACAGCGGTTTTAACGTAGAATACAAGCTTTTTTCTACAATTATCTGTTAGTGTATTGAAAATTGATTTGTTTTCTTTATTTTCGTTTACAGAAAGCGTCGTGTACGCACCGAGATGATGCGTCTATTGGGTATGCGTCTAGTCACCCGGCTGCTGCTTCTAGTATGCTCACTCAGTTTGATTAGTTTGTTATTCATAAGTCGTTGCGGATTGAATGGATTGGATACATCAACTGTGATAAATGATGGTGGTGAATCACAAAATAATTATGCATCAGGTAAGGTTACAATTTGGGGATACTAACGGAATATTCAAACTAAATTAGAGCTTCTCCATAAACATAAGACTAGTGATGTTGCAGATCTGTTTGTGGTTGCGTAATTGCGGCATTTTCGTAAAANATTTAGAACTTTCGTTTATGCTTCCGTTTCCGCACCTAATTAAACGGATATACAACATAAATTACTATGTTCGAGAAATACAAATTCGTTAAAACTTGACGGTGTGAAGTACATTATTTTCAATTCGATCTCTGAAAATTGCCGATTTTTAATCCTCGATTTCTTCTCTATTTCATGACAGATTGTGACGAATATAATAGCAATAGAAAGAGTATTTCAAGCAGTATTAGAAGAAGTTGTTTGTTTTAAAAAATTATGTTCGAATTCTGAATTACAGGCTTTTTTGAGAAAAATTCTGTCTTTCCCTTGTAGCTTATCAAATATGCTTGATTTTTCAATAATTTTCTGGCAATAAATAGCAAATTGGACAAACTTTTCGAAGCTTCAAGAAATTTTTCAATAGGCTTGTTACTTTTCTGGAAAATTAACAAAAATTCGAAGCCCCAAAGTACATCTTTTCTTCCGATTCGATATCCTCAAATTACCGATTTTTAATCATCGATTTCTACCTTATTTCATAATAGATTAAGATGATTATAGTAGCATTAGAAAGAGTANNATTGCAAGGAGTATCAGAAGAGGTTGTTTCTTCAAAACAATTATGCTTGAATTCTGAATTACAGACGATAATCTTAGAATGTGTGCTTTTTGAGAAAAATTCCGTCTTTCCCTTGTAACTCATCAAATATGCTCAATTTTTAAATAATTTTCTCAGAGTTTATAGTAAATTGAACAAACTTTTCGACTCTTCAAAAAAAATCCTAATAGGCCTGTTAAGTTTTTGGAAAAGTGAAAATTTGAAGCATCAAAGTACATGTTTTCTTGTCATTCGATATCCTCAAATTACCCATATTTAATCATCGATGTCTACCTTATTTCATGATCGATTCTGATGAATCTAATAACATTAGAAAGAGTATTTCAAGAAGTATTGAAAGAGGCCATTTGTTTCAAAAAATTTTGCTTGAATTCTGAATTACAGACGAGAATATTAGAGCATGTGCTTTTTTGAGAAAAATTGTGATTTTCCCTTGTAGGTCATCAAGTATGCTTGATTTTTTAAATAATTTTCTCAGAGTTTATAGTAAATTGAACAAACTTTTCAACTCTTCAAGAAACGTTCCACTAGGCTTGTTAATTTTTCTGGAAAATTGACAAAAATTTGAAGTTGATTTGATATTCTTAAATTGCCAATTTTTAATCACCGATATCTCCCTTGTTTGATGAGACATTGGAATGATTCGAGCGCCACTAGAAAGGGCATTTTAAGGAGTATCTTGGAGCGTTTTCGTTTAAGCAAACACCAATTGAGTTCCGTGTCACAGACAACAATCTTGGAGCATATTTTTTCTATAAAGTGGCACAACTTTAACGTCTCTAATTACAATCAACTAGCGAC
>JACDRQ010000834.1:0-17802 GCA_013841215.1 Hycleus cichorii
GAACTCTTTAAACGTCTAATAGGCTCACTCTGTATATATATACATTTATAACCTTCAATTTTGGTGAATTATGAATCAAACTAAGACCTACGCAAGTAAAACAGCCACGAGATGAAATACACCCTGTATAATAGAGTGAAATCGTTCATATTTTTTTGTATTCAATATTTTTGTAAATGTAACACTCTAATTTGTAATTTAATAGAAATAATTATAGGCTTTCAAATAACAATAAAAAAAACAAAATCTATCATAGAGAGAGACACAAAATTGATAAAATTACAGCACCGAAAAGGATGGAAATAAAAAAGTTTAAAAAATAAATAGGTGTAAATGTTTAAAACACTAACGATTAATAAATTTTACAAAAAAGTGATCGTAAAAATTTTATTATTGGCAAATTTTGCAAAATTATTTACTAAACGGAAAAGAAGAGATAAATTTTATAATTTTACGATATGATTTCACTTTCGCCCCCAAATTTGTTTATTCCAATGATGTCGTAATAGAAAAACAATTAAATACAACAAATTCTAGATTTCTAGAATATTAATTTAACAAAAGATTAGGACAAAAAAAATTAGCCCAAAGAGATCTTGACGAATTTAATTGGCCCATAAACATCTCAAGAACACAACTGGTTAACAATACACAATAGAATCAACGTTAACAATGGAGAGTTCGCCTAATAAGGGTGCATACACGAATATACAGTGACGGCAATCCAATTAAATCCATAAGAAACCACAATACTTGTTTTCTCTACCTGTCTATCTAGCTAACTATCGATTTATTGGTCAATTTTCTTGTATTGTCCCCATATTTTTATATGTGTATTTGGTTGGATTGCCAGTACGGTATATTTAGTATAGTTTAGGTTAAACAACTTATTTGACTTTATAATTTTCTTATATTATTGATCTACAACAATTGTCAGGATTTATTGTTAGTAACAAAGAAAAAAACAAAAAAAAAAAACGATTGTTGTTGATGGCACTCCTCAAACGGTAAAATAACCTAGCACCGGTTAGTTTATTGTTATTTTTTTAAGGTTAGATCAAATATAGCAAACCACATCTTGATCTTTATCAATATTGTAAAAATAAATTCAATTGTTAGGTTATATAATTAAATCTACTCACTAATGTCAATTTGAATTTGACAGATATGTCACTATAATACCAACTAAATAAGCACAAAATTACTATAAATTTTGTTGTGTGTACTAATAAACAACTAACGAATATAAATTTGTTTTTCCATGGCATACTTTAATATTAGAACACAATTTGTTTTAATTAGTAAAAATGGGTTAATTTGGGGAATTTTCAAATTCTTAAGATAATTAGTAACTATAATGAATGACCTAACTATATTATTATCATTAGTATTATTATTATCATCACTCATGGTCATATTGGAATTTATTTTAGAAATAGATATACGGATAATATTGAAACATTGCTGAAACACCTTGGAATATTAAAATTCTATACATAAGATACAGGGTGTATGCATATAATTCACAAATAGTGTCGTAGATTGGTTCATATTGTACTAAATTTGACATTTGTTGAATGTTCGAATTAAGCTACAACGCTACGTAATTAAAGCACAGCTAACTATGCTGTAAATATTCTATAAATATACAGATCAGGCGAACGGGTTGGAAACCAAATGATTTACTAGTTTAAACTGGAATTTTAAAATTCTATACATAATATACAGGGTGTATGCACATAATTCACAAATAGTGTCGTAGATTGGTTCATATGTTAGTAAATTTGACATTTGTTCAGTCATTACCTCATTAAAGACCTACGAACTAAGCTACGCTACGTTATTAAAGACACAGCCAACTATGCTGTAAATATTCCATAAATATACGCCTCCGGCAAATGAATTCGAAACCAAATCATTCATCTATTAAAATAAACTAATAATAAATTGTGCAAGCGGCCGAACTAAGCTACAACTATATACAACTAACGACACAGCCAACTGCGCGGTATACGGATATTCTACAAATATACAGGTCAGGCGAGCGAATTTAAAACCAAAATCTATTAAAATAAACTAATAATAGATTTTCTAAGCGTTTTTTCCAATATAAGCTACAAATCTACACAATTAAAGACACGGCCAACTGTGCGGTATACAGAAATTCTACAAATGTACAGGTCAGGCGAGCGAACTCAAAACCAAATCATTTGTCAATTAAAATAAACTAATAATAGATTTTCTAAGCGTGTTTTCCGATATAAGCTACAAATCTACGCAATTAAAGACACGGCCAACTGGGTGGTATCCGGATATTCTATAAATATACAAATCAGGCGAGCGAACTCAAAACCAAGTCATTTGTCTATTAAAATAAACTAATAATAGATTTTCTAAGCGTTTTTTCCAGAATGAAGCTACAACTATATACAAATAAAGACACAGCCAACTGCGGGTATACGGATATTCTACAAATATACAGCTCAGGCGAGCAAACTCAAAACCAAAATCTATTAAAATAAACTAATAATAGATTTTCTAAGCGTTTTTTCCAGAATTAAGCTACAACTATATACAAATAAAGACACAGCCAACTGCGGGTATACGGATATTCTACAAATATACAGCTCAGGCGAGCGAACTTAAAACCAAATCATTTGTCAATTAAAATAAACTAATAATAGTTTTTTTAAGCGTTTTTTCTGATATAAGCTACAAATCTACGCAATTAAAGAGACGTCCAACTGGGTGGTATCCGGATATTCTACAAATGTACAAGTCAGGCGAGCGAACTCAAAACCAAATCATTGGTCAATTAAAATAAACTAATAATAGATTTTCTAAGCGTTTTGGTCGATATAAGCTACAAATCTACGCAATTAAAGACACGGCCAACTGGGTGGTATCCGGATATTTTATAAATATATATGTCAGGCGAGTGAACTCAAAACCAAGTCATCTATCTATTAAAATAAAATAATAATAGATTTTCTAAGCGTTTTTTCCAGAACTAAATTACAACTTTACTCAATTAAAGACAGCCAACTGCATGGTATAGGAATATTATATAAATATACAGGTCAGGCGGGCGGACTTAAAACCAAATTGCCTCAATTTAAACTGTAAATTTCATAATTTTCTACTCTCGACTATTTTAAATAGGAAACTTGGTATATAAATCGTTACTAATTGAGTTATATTCGTTTTCCCTATTTTTGTTTCTTCCTTTTGGGCATTAGATTTGTTATAATGAACCTTTCACTTTCTTTACAATTAGTGTAAATCACCGTTAATAAATTGCGAGTCAATGGAATTAAAGAAAGTTGTTTGATTATTCAATTTATATAAATTTGAATAGAATTTGAAGCCATCCTGTATATGTTGTTTTTTTTTTCAATAGAAATTCATCCATGTAATCTAATATTGTTGAATTTTATTATAAGAGAAATATGCATAGATCACAATTTTATTACCTCGTGTAATGCTGTGGTGGTGGTGGTATGTGAGGCGTCACGACGCCGCTTGATGCTCGTGTATCTGAGCGTCGACGACGTCGTCGCCGTTAGCCATCCGTTGGAAACCCAACTCACAACATAAAAACGTTCACCGTACCGTTGATCGGTTCAGTTGTGTTTGATCCGAGGCCTTGTGCAGTCGGTCAAAATAAAGACTTTGTTCGGCGAAATTTCCGATAAATTCCCCCCAAAAAAAAAGAATTTTTTCGAAAATAAAACGATAAAATTTTGGAGATTAAAAAGACGAAGAAATCCGGGTTGTTTCCCCAAATTTCGTGGAATTTCCGCCTCTCGATTGGTCGATTTTGAAAAAATCATCGATAAACAAATCCGAACTCAATCAAATCAAGTAAGTCTTGTTAATTTCCCCTAAAATCTCGATAAACACCCCTATATTTCGATTTAAAATCAAACCCAACTTTGCACTAATTACCGCATGTTTATTGTTTTCTATCATCCCTTATTAAAAATTAAAAGACACCCCTATTATCCCGGTTAGGTTAGAATATTGATCGATTTGTTGTTGTTCTCCGTGTTTAATCAGCGATTTAGAAAATAAACGGAACTCTTTGTTATCAAATTGGATGGAAAACCGAAATCACCACCACAACCCCATTAACACCCCACAATTCACCCCTATTATTGCAACAATCCCCGATTGTTATTACAAATTTTAGATCCAATAACAATTTCATTTCCACCCCCAAAACTACCCCACGATATCAGGATCAAATCGGGATAAATAAGAGTGTCGTTAGATTAGAAACGCATGCGTTTCCTCTTTTTTTTTTCTTCTGTTATCAATATTTCGATATTTATCCCTCGTATAACAAGGATGGTGTTATTAAAACAATTAATTGCTCCCGGAATAATTAAATTACCATCCGTTTACACCGATACCTGTTCAATTAACACTAATTACCGTTTAATTATGCAATTTTTTTTGTAAAATTCTTAATTAATCTTTAAATTACACTGATAATTGATAAAGTAATAGCAATTTAATTATTGATTTTAAAGGTGAAGGGGTGAGAAATTCGAAACAACCCCTAACATCATTAAAATTAACAATTACATATCGATTATTACAATAGAGTTATGATTTTTAACCTGAAATTGACTCGATTTTAAGTCAAGTCAAGTCAATTTTGTTCGAGTATAATCGTGATAGTTATATTGTTTTTGTTTTTGTTAACAATATAGGAAGAAGAAACAAGCTCAAATTGATAATTATTGCTTCCTTTACTGTTATTTATTGAAGTGATAAATGTCTAACAGTTGTTGTTATGGCAGCTCTTCAGCATGGTAAGAATTCTATTTTTTCTCACTCTCTATCTTTCTACAGGGTGGTATATCGTAGATTAATTCATATTCGAATAAATTCGACATTTATTCAAACATATCAATCAATCAACGACACTATAACCAAGTGTATTTCAAAATACTGTAGATTTGGTTTCAAATTCGCTTGCCTGACCGGTATATTCGTAAAAATTGTTTGTTTTTAATCAAATAGCGTGCAGCTTTGTTCGAATAATCTAATAAAGTATGAACTAATTTACGATACAATCCAACAAAGAGCCAACTATGATGTAAAATACTGTAGCTTTGGTTTCAAATTCGCTTGCCTGACCGGTATATTTGTAAAAAACCATACAGCACTGTTTGTCTTTAATTACAGTAGCGTTCGAACACTTTAGTGTGAACTAATCTACGATACAATCCAACAAAGACAGCCAACTATGATGTGAAATACACGATTATACACCCTGTAGAATTCTTAAATTTCCCTTACAGGGTGGTATATCGTAGATTAATTCATATTCTAATAAATTTGACATTTATTCAAACATATCAATCAATCGACAACACTATAACTAACTGTATTTCAAAATACTGTAGATTTGGTTTCAAATTCGCTTGCCTGACCGGTATATTCGTGAAAAAACCATACAGCACTGTTTGTCTTTAATTACAGTAGCGTTCAAACACTTTAGTGTGAACTAATCTACGATACAATCCAACAGAGACAGCCAACTATGATGTGAAATACACGATTGTACACCCAGTAGAATTCTCAAATTTGCCTTCTCTATCTTTCTACAGGGTGGTATATCGTAGATTAACTCATATTCTAATAAATTTGACATTTATTCAAACATATCAATCAATCGACGACACTATAACCAACTGTATTTCAAAATACTGTAGATTTGGTTTCAAATTCGCTTGCCTGACCGGTATATTTGTAAGAATTGTTTGTTTTTAATCGAATAGCGTGCAGCTTTGTTCGAATAATCTAATAAAGTATGAACTAATCTACGATACAATCCAATAAAGACATAGCCAATTGTGAAATACACAAATACACCCTGTATAATGATAATAATGATAATGATAAGTTACAATAACGTGTTTGAAATATAATTAACTGTGAATTTAACAATAATTGATTGATTATTAAATTATTAATTAAGTAATATTGTGATATAGNTTTTCTAATTTTTTCAAATAAAACAAATTAAAAATAATAGCAACAAAATTTTAATATGAATACATATGTTCTTGCCTTCTTTATTACTCTTTTATTATTCGTATTATCATCATTATTATTATTTTTATTATTATTTTTTTGTATCTAATGAATGACGATATTTGTTAAATATTTTCAAACGCGTAAGTTCTAAAAACAAACAATCTTTCAATTAGCAAATCAAACGCGAAATAGGAAACAATTATCACATTTTCTCTTATCATCTATTATCATTATCATTATTATTATTATGGTGGTAATAATGGAAATTTTCTGTGTGTTTTTTTAGTAAATTTATGGAAAGAAGATGGATGTGTTTGTCGGAAAAGCAGACCGCCGAAAATTGGCGATATTCCAAGGTAAACATCTTTATACAAATTATTTTTTCCCCACTAAATTTGCTTATTTACTCAAAAAACGAAAAATCCCCAATTGAATAAACAAAATTAGCACACGTGTCGGTGGATTTATTAATATCGGGCGATTTCGTTGGGACATCATGTAAATATACAGTGTGAACCAATCTACGACATTACTAAAAGTCTGGCAAGCAGTAGCCTATGACTTTGAGGACGTAGGTCAGCTTCTTGATTCAGCTTAGTAATCTGCATTACCGACAATCTGTTAAAACAAGTCGGTAATGCAGATTACAACATTGAAACAAGAAGCTGACCTACGTCCACAGTCATAGGCTACTGCGATTATTTGTGGGGATATTTCGATGGGACGTTAAGTGGATTTTTATCGGATTTATTTTATAATCTTTCTTCGTTATTGTTGTTGACAAACAACAAATTGATGAAAATTGAATTTGTTTTTTACGTTTTTTTTATTTTTCCGATTCGCCCCCATTTTCCATCCCTTAAATCCACTCGAACGCATCCACCCTCTTGAACTTGTAATGTTCGAAATGAACTTAAATCATTTATTTATTTATTTAAAGCTATGAAAATTGACATTCAAATAGAATCGTCGGGATTAAATTCATCCCCCTTTCTTCAACATATATTCAAATATTCAATGATTTATATATCGTGTCGCCCTACTTATCTTTACTACCCTCATGGATTTTATCACGATTTAGATATATTTCTACCCCCATTTGTTATCATTTCGATCTCTATACGGCAAATTTTATAGTAAAGTTTCTAAATAGACCACTGTTGCTGCATGTTAGTGGTATTCTGTAACTTTCTAAGGAATCGTTACCATAACAACACTTCACAATTCTATTATACGTATAATTAAAGAGAGACAAGAATAACGCTTCTATCTCACTCTATCCAATTCTATTACACGTAGAAATGAAGAGAGACAACAATAAAACAGTTTCTATGGTAACGAATCGGCAACAAGTTCGAGAATACCATTCAGTTTAAATTCGTTTACCAATTTTACAGTTGACCAGTTAAACTACAAATTACTTTCGATAAACCAAAAATTTTCCACTCCACCAATAACAAAATCGTTTATAATCCTCTATTGATGTAATTCGATTATTTTTCATTAATCAAAGTTGTAATTAGTGATGTGTTCATTATGGAAAACAAAAGAAAAATATTTCTACATATATATATGATGATATTGACCGTATTTATTTATAAATATACCCACCCCATCTCATTTTGATATTAATTCAACGAAATCTAGAACAAAGTTATTGGCCTCTAGGGGGTGTTTTTTTTTGTATGTTTAAATTATTAAATAGTTATGCACGTGCCCCTCCCTCGGTTTTGACCCATATTTGTTAAATTAATTAAACAATTCTGTATTTTGTTTGAATTCTACATTAATTGATTAATTAATTAACTCGAACTTTGTGTTATGTTTTGACATTTCAATTTAATAAACAAATTAGTAACGCTACTAAGGGGTGTTGTATGGACGACACCCCGATAGAAGTTATTTGTAAAAAATTCCAGAATATGACCTTTATTAAACAAATCAGTAGCGCTACTTAAGGGGTGTTGTATAGACAACACCCCAACAGAGGTTATTTGTAAAAAGTTCCAGAACATGACCAGTCATTAAACAAATTATTGGCGCAATATTAGAGAATGTATAGAGAGTATTTTTTAAAAGTTCCAGAATATGGCCTTTATTAAACAAATTAGTGGCGCAAAATCAGTAGAGATTATTGCTTAAAAGTTCCAGAATATGACCAGTTATTAGACAATTGTGGCGCAAAATTAGGAAATGTAGAGTGCTAGAGATTATTTCCTAAAAGTTCCAGAATATGCTCCATTTATAAAACGTTACTAAACAAATCAGTAGCGCTATTTGAGGGGTGTTGTATAGACAACACCCCAACAGAGGTTATTTCTAAAAAATTCCAGAATATGACCAGTTATTAAACGGATTAATGGCGCAAAATTAGGGATTGAAGAGTGTTAGAGATTATTTCCTAAAAGTTCCAGAATATGCTCCGTTTATAAAACATTAATAAACAAATCAGTAGCGCTACTTGAGGGGTGTTGTATAAACAACAATGTTTACAGAAGTTATTTCTAAAAAGTTCCAGAACATAACCAGTTATTAAACAGATTAGTGGCGCAAAATGTATAGAGATTATTTCTTAAAAGTTCCAGAATATGACCTTTATTAAACAAATTAGTGGCGCAAAATTAGGGAATGTAGTTAGAGATTATTTCCTAAAAGTTCCAGAATATGCTCCATTTATAAATCGTTACTAAACAAATCAGTAGCGCTACTTAAGGGGTGTTGTATAGAGATTATTTCTGAAAAGTTCCAGAACATGACCAGTTATTAAACAAATTAATAGCGCAAAATTAGTGAATGTATAGAGATAATTTCCTAAAACTTCCAGAATATGGCCTTTATTAAACAAATTAGTGGAGCAAAATTAGGGAATGTAGTGTTAGAGATTATTTCCTAAAAGTTCCAGAATATACTCCGTTTATAAAACGTTACTAAACAAATCAGTAGCGCTACTTAAGGGGTGTTGTATAGACAACACCCCAACCGAGATTATTTCTAAAAAGTTCCAGAACATGACCAGTAATTTTAAACAAATTAATGGCGCAATATTAGGGAATGTATAGAGATTATTTCCTAAAAGTTCCAGAATATGGCCTTTATTAAACAAATTAGTGGCACAAAATTAGGAAATGTAGAGTGTCTAGAGATTATTTCCTAAAAGTTCCAGAATATGACCAGTTACTATTAGATTAATGGCGCAAAATCAATAGAGATTATTTCTTAAAAGTTCCAGAATATGTTCCGCTTATAAAATTCCACTTACTGTTAATTAAATATTAAATCATAATTTGTCTGTTTTATTAATTGGACACTTTCCGGGTTCTATTTACGTAAATAAACATACAATCGAGTACAGACTTCCTCTTTTCAAATATTTAAACGATGTTTATTTAAGAGTCTCGATCGAAGAGAGATTCTATAAAATCGTAGAATTGAAATATCTCGAAAACTATAGACGATAACGAAATCGTAGATGTCTGATTAGATTCTAAATAAAATTTTCTACATTTGTAACCTTGTAAGAGTTGGAAAATTCAATTGGACACTTGGAAATTTCCAAAAACATCCAATTTTTTGACAAAACAACGTGAGTTACAAGATTTGAAATTACTCGTCTTATAATTAATAGAATTGAATTAAATACGGATGGATAGATAGAGGAAAATTAGGGGTGTAAGCGTGACTTATTTGCGTTTGAATCTGGTTCTCAATTTTTCGTAAAACCGCCCCTAAACTACCCCAATTTTTCTTGTTTGTGTTATAGACATGCTGCTGTGGATGTTGTTGATACGAAACCAACAAATGGAACAAATTTAACTCCAAATCCTTGTCCTCCACCATTTTTACCACCACCACCACCAACAACCCCATTACAACAATTAGATTTACAAATCCCGACAACAACGCAATTTTCAAATAGTAAAAGTAGTGATAATAAGACCCGATCCGAGCCAAATTTATTATCAAATGGTTCATCACAACAACAACAACAGAAACCTGTGATATTACATCGTGTGCCTTCTACCCCATTGAATGAAAATAAGAATTTAACGAATAATTGTGAAGGAATTTCCAAATTAAATATCCAAGATAATCCCCCAACAGTTTCGAATAATATCAATACAACCAAAACAACAACGATACCAAGACAATTATTACAATCGAAAAGTTTCGGAATTGAACAAACAACAACCCGACCAATCTACCCCTATTGTCATTATTCACCCTTCTCTAGTCCGGCGTGTAGTCCGAAGAGTAATCGTAAAAAACAACCATTAAAAGAATCAAGACGTGTTTCAATTGAAAAGACCGGCATGTATCTACAATTGAATCAATACAGATTGATGGACTCAATCGGCCAGGTAATTGATAAATCATCATCGAATTATACAGCGTGTTTCACTTAAATACCAACAATTATAGAGTTTTTATTGAAATTTCACCAATATTTGATCGTTTTATGCGCATAGTTGATCGGTGTAAATCCCGACATTGAGACGATAGCATTTCAAACAACTTCTAAGTGGGCTACATGGCTCAAATTAGACTCAAATTTAAGTGAAACAGGCGCTATATTTGGGGACTTATTGAAATTTCGAATTGCAGGGTTCTTACGGTATCGTCAAATTGGCCTATAATGAAGAAGACGATACCCATTATGTGAGTCGATTTGTTTTAATTCGAATTGATTTGTGATTATTTTGCGAAATTTAGGCAATGAAGATTCTATCGAAGAAGAAATTGATGAAGAAAGCGGGCGTTTTCGGCCGTATACCACCGAAATTGATAAAGAATCATCCCTTAGAGAAGGTCTATCGTGAAATTGCCATATTGAAGAAATTAGATCATCCGAATGTTGTTAAATTAATTGAAGTCTTAGATGATCCTGATGAGGATCATTTGTATCTTGTTTTTGAATTAGTCGAACATGGACAAGTTTTAGAAATACCAACCGAACAACCCTTAACAATTGATAAAGCTTGGCAATATTTTCGTGATGTTATTCTAGGAATTGAATATTGTAAATTAATTTTCAATTGATTTAATTTTAAAATAATTCAATTTTAAATCTCTAGTGCATTATCAACGGATTATACATCGTGATATTAAACCGGCCAATTTATTGTTGAGCGAATCGGGCCATTTGCAGATAGCCGATTTGGGTGTTTGCAATGAATTCCATGGGTCTGATGCTTTTTTATCGAGTACTGCCGGTACGCCAGCGTTTACAGCACCGGAAGCTCTAGGCGAACAACGATCGGCTTTCAGCGGAAAGGTAAAATTCGAAATTGTCCTATTCTAGATTGAAATCACCCCTAAAATTGTCTAATTTGGTAGTAGAAGATTTGAGAAATATTTTGAGAATTTGTAGAGATCTTTGGGTCATTCTTGGTCGCTTTATACGGGCTGTTGATCAATGAAAATTGCTACATTGGCTAAAATACGCCTTTTTGATTGACTTTCCGGTGAGCTACAAGGTTCTAATTTTGTTGAAATCTTCTTTGGAGGATTCTGCACAATTCCCAAAATATTTTTCAAATCATTCACCATTAATAAAATAGGGGATGAGCATTATAGATTAAGATCATACCCTCAATTTTATGTAAAACTTACTTCAAAGTATCTTACTTCAAAAAATTGACCATTAAAAAGATTTAAAAAAGTCTTGTTAGTTGGTAAGCGATTCAAAAGATCTGTGGCTCATTCTAGTCGTTTTATGTGCGTTGTTGATTGATGAAAATCCGGACTTAGCCCCAAAAAAAGCACTTTTAACCGACTTCCCGATGGACTAGAGTCTCCAAATTTTGCTAAAATATCCCTCAGAAGACCCCCTTAGAAATCCTCAAAATATTGATCGACTGCTCAGCAATCTCCATGGTAGTTGAAGGAGAAAGATTAAAGAAAGTCCTGTTAGTTGGCAAGCGATTCAAAAGATATTTCGAGGATTTGTAGAGGAAATCCAAAGATCTTTGGGGCATTCTTAGTCATTTTATGTGCGTTGTTGATTGATGAAAATCCGGACTTATCCCCAAAAAAAGCACTTTTAACCGACTTCCCAATGGGCTAGAGTTTCCAAATTTTGATAAAATATCCCCTAGAAGACCCTTTACAAATCCTCGAAATAATAATCGAGTTGCTCACCAATCTTAGTGGTATTTGAAGGAGAAAATTTAAAGAAAGTCCTGTTAGTTGGTGAGCGATTCAAAGGATACTTCGAGGATTTGTAGAGAAACTTTTGGGTCATTCTTACAATTAGTCGTTTTATGTGCGTTGTTGATTGATGAAAATCCCGACATTGGCCCACAAAAAAGCATTTTTAACTGACTTCCCGATGGACTAGAGTCTCCAAATTTACCTAAAATATCCCCCAGAAGACCCCCTTAGAAATCCACAAAATATGAATCGAATCGCTCGCCAATCTTGGTGGTAGTTAAATGCAAAAACATCCCCTAGAAGACCCTTAATAAATCCTCAAAATAATAATCGACTGCTCAGCAATCTCCGCGGTAGTTAGAAGAAAAAGATTAAAGAAAGTCCTGTTACTTGGCAAGCGATTCAAAAGATATTTCGAGGATTTGTAGACGAAATCCAAAGACCTTTGAGTCATTCTTACAATTAGTCGTTTTATGTGCGTTGTTGGTTGATGAAAATCCCGACTTAGCCCCCAAAAAGGCGTTTTTACCCGACTTCCCGATGGGCTACAGACTTGAAATTTTGCTAAAATATCCCCTAGAAGACCCTTTACAAATCTTCGAAATAATAATAGAGTCACTCAGCAATCTTGGTGGTAGTTAAAGGAAAAAATTAAAGAAAGTCCTGTCAGTTGTTGAATGATTCAAAAGATATTTCGAGGATTTTTAGAGGAATTCCAAAGACCTATGGCTTATTCTTAGTCATTTTATGTGCGTTGTTGATTGATGAAAATCCCGACTTAGCCCCCAAAAAGGCGTTTTTACCCGACTTCCCGATGGGCTACAGACTTGAAATTTTGCTAAAATATCCCCTAGAAGACCCTTTACAAATCCTCGAAATAATCGAGTCACTCACCAATCTTGGTGGTAGTTGAAGAAGAAAGATTAAAGAAGCGATTCAAAGGCTACTTCGAGGATTTGTAGACAAACTCCAAAGATCTTTGGGTCATTCTTACAATTAGTTGTTTTATGTGCGTTGTTGATTGATGAAAATCCCGACTTAACCCCCAAAAAAGCGTTTTTAAACGACTTCCCGATAGACTACAATCTCCAAATTTTGCTAAAATATCCCCTAGAAATCCTCGAAATATTAATCGAATGACTCACCAATCTTGGTGGTAGTTAAAGGGATGGCATCTATTAAAAATAGATTAATTCTGTTCGCGTCCTGATATCCGCACGTCTCACGACTACATTATGCAAATAGATCTCTAGACTATTGTTCGTTTCCCTGTAAATTGAAAACTTGTCTTTCGTAAAAAACGCCCCTTGTAAATTAGGGTAGCGACAGTTTTTTTTTCTTGTTTGAAACATCGCTTTAATCATCAACTAAACCGTTTTACAAAGTGGAAATATCGGTTGAAATAACGATCTTCAAATAGGAATTTCAATCAACAAAATATTAAAATTGGAAATGCACTTGTTTGAATGTTGAAAAGTTCGTTATTTTGAAAGAAATTGCATTCTTTGAAGTGCACCCAACAATTGGAAATTCAATTTAAAACCGAATATTGCAGGATTAAAATTTAAAACTCAATAGAATTTTTATTTCAGGGTACGGATATTTGGTCGATGGGCATAACTTTATATGCTTTCGTTTATGGCCAAATACCATTCTATGACGACAATATCATAAATTTATATTCAAAAATTCGACATGAACCGGTCAAATTCCCCGATCAACCGCAGATACCGGACGATTTGAAAGATTTAATTCGAGCTATGCTGGTTAAAGATCCAAGTCAACGGATAACACTACCGGAAATTAAAGTAAATTTACTGGAATTTAAATCGTTGTTTTTTTCTTTCTCGTAATTAATTNGATATTTGGTCGATGGGCATAACTTTATATGCTTTCGTTTATGGCCAAATACCATTCTATGACGACAATATCATAAATTTATATTCAAAAATTCGACATGAACCGGTCAAATTCCCCGATCAACCGCAGATACCGGACGATTTGAAAGATTTAATTCGAGCTATGCTGGTTAAAGATCCAAGTCAACGGATAACACTGCCGGAAATTAAAGTAAATTTACTGGAATTTAAATCGTTGTTTTTTTCTTTCTCGTAATTAATTAGATTTGTTTCAATTAAAGCAACATCCATGGGTGACTCAAAATGGTAAATATCCGTTACCTAGTGAAGAGGAGAATTGCCATTTGGTTGAAGTAACTGAAGAGGATGTTGCTAGGGTTGTTACATCAATACCGAAACTCGATACGTTGATTTTAATCAAACATATGCTCAAAAAGCACTCGTTTCAAGTGAGTTTTTCTATACAGGATTGTTGAATTGACTGTAGACAAAACTTGTACCTCGTAGCTCATCGGCAAGTTGGTCAAAAAAGCTCGTTTCGTGTGTGTAGTTGACTGTTGAGAGAAAGGAGCATTTTTTGACTAATTTTCCGATGAGCTAATAGCCCAAATTTTGCTCATCTCATCTCTAAGGAGTCTCTTATAAATATTTATGGGGCTTCCTTAGAAATTATTTTGGCCAAAACTTGAACCACTTAGCTCATCTGAAAGTTGCTCAAACAAAGGGACATTCTTGAGTATTTTCCAATGAGCTAATAGTCCAAATTTTGTTCAAATCATCTCCAAGGAGCCTTTTATAAATATTGAAATATTTCTAGGGATTCCTTAGAAATTATTTTAGCCAAATTTTGAGCCCTTTAGCTCAAGTTGCTCAAATAAAGGCACATCCTTGAGTATTTTCCAATGAGCTAATAGTCCAAATTTTGTTCAAATCACCTTCACGGAATCTTTTATAAATATTTATAGGGATTCCTTAGAAATTATTATGGCTAAAACTTGAACCATTCAGCTCATCTGAAAGTTGCTCAAATAAAGGGACATCCTTGAGTATTTTCCAATGAGCTAATAGCCCAAATTTTGCTCAAATGATCTCCAAGGAGTCTCTTATAAATATTGAAATATTCCTATATTTAGGGATGCTTTAGAAATTATTTTGGCCAATACTTGAGCCCCTTAGCTCATCTGAAAGTTACTCAAACAAAGCGACATCCTTGAGTATTTTCCAATGAGCCAATAGTCCAAATTTTGCTCAAATCATCTCCAAGGAGCCTTTTATAAATATTGAAATATTTCTAGGCATTCCTTAGAAATTATTTTGGCCAAAACTTGAACCATTCAGCTCATCTGAAAATTGCTCAAATAAAGGCACATTCTTGAGTATTTTCCAATGAGCTAATAGCCCAAATTTTGCTCAAATCATTTCCAAGGAGTCTCTTATAAATATTGAAATATTTCTAGCGATTCCTTAGAGTTTATTTATATGGCTAAAATTTGAGCCCTTTAACTCATCTGAAAGTTACTCAAATAAAGGAATAGCCTTGAGTTTTTTCCAATGAGCTAATAGCCCAAATTTTGCTCAAATCATCACCAAATATTGGAATATTCCTAAAATTAGGGATTCCTTAGAAATTATTTTGGTTAAAACTTGAGCCCCTTAGCTCATCTGAAATTTACTAAAACAAGGGGATATTTTCCAATATATTTGAATATTTTCCAATGAGCACAAATTTTGCTCAAATCATCTGCAAGGAGCCTCTTATAAATATTGAAATATTTCTAGTGATTCCTTAGAAATTATTTTGGTCAAAATTTGAGCCCTTTAGGTCATCTGGAAGTTGCTCATCCTTGAGTATTTTCCAATGAGCTAATAGTCCAAAATTTGCTCAAATCATCTCCAAGGAGTCTTTTATAAATATTTATAGGGATTCCTTAGAAATTATTATGGCCAAAACTTGAACCATTCAGCTCATCTGAAATAAAGGGACATCCTTGAGTATTTTCCAATGAGCTAATAGCCCAAATTTTGCTCAAATGATCTCCAAGTAGTCTCTTATAAATATTGAAATATTCCTATATTTAGGGATGCTTTAGAAATTATTTTGGCCAAAACTTGAGCCCTTTAGCTCACCTGAAAGTTGTTCAAAGAAAGGAACAGCCTTGAGTTTTTTCCAATGATAGCCCAAATTTTGCTCAAATCATCTCCAAGGAGTCTTTTATAAATATTTCTAGGGATTCCTTTTGGCCAAAATTTGAGCCCCTTAGCTCATCTGAAAGTTGTTCAAAGAAAGGAACAGCCTTGAGTTTTTTCCAATGAGCTAATAGTCCAAATTTTGCTCAAATCATCTCCAAATATTGGAATATTCCTATATTTAGAAATTATTTCGGCCAAAACTTGAAGCCCTTAGCTCATTTGAAAGTTGCCCAAAGAAAGCGACATCCTTGAGTCGTTTTATACAGTTGGTTGATGTCAAAAACCAACTTCCCGGTGAGCTACAAAGCCCAAATTTTGGCAAACATTACGACTTCCTATATAAACTATTATTTTATCAATTTTTAACTAAAATTATTGTTATTAGAATCCATTTCTACATCGAAGAGATACGCATAGATCTAGTAATGCAAGTGATATTGGTCCAACAAATGATAATAATGGCAAAAATAATAATAATAAACAACATATAGGTACATCTGGACGTTCAAATTCGGCACCAGGATCGTACAATTTAATCCAAACACAATTATCATTAGAATCAACTTTAGATACAGTTAGTGAGATTAACAATGACCAAATTAATGATAGTAAACGGTGATAATGTCGTTATTAATTAATTTTTTTTTTTTGATATTTTAATTGTTATAATTTTGTAAATATTGTGTAGATTAGTGAATTTTCAATGATTTTTGACCCGAAACAGCAATATAAACGATTTAAATTCAAGCAAGACTAATTGGAGTGTTGAATTTCTAAGAATTCTTGTAATTTAAATCGAAATTTTAATGAGAACATATCATAGACTGTAGTTTTGTTGTATAATCGGAATAATCGTTTGTCTCCCTATTTTTTTTTTGATAAATAATAAATTGTACTGCACAAATTGGAAGAAATCGCGTAATTTTAGGGACCACACTGTTTATAACGAAATTTTCTAAATTCTGAATTGCTAGGTCTACAATTTATAGGTTAATCTTGGGGGATATTAGCAGAACTAGAACCTCGTAGCTCGGGAAATCGGTTAAAAAACGTATTCTAGAATTTTCGGTTGGTGAAAATCGCGATATTACAGAAATTAACGTTTTTAACCAACTTCCCGATGAGCTACATGGTTCAAATTTTGCTCAATCTCCAGGGATTCCCCTATAAATCTTAGACAGGTATTTTCTCTAATAGATGTACTGATTATCACAATTTTTCTAACAATCAATCTATACTCTGTCTATTTCTTGTAATTGATCGACTTTATTTTAATAGCAATAGTATAGTTTGTGTAAATTTAAGTGAAGTTGTCCAAATTGCAATAGACGGAGTATGTTGGTTTATTTGCTTTATCTCAAAACAATGGCACATATTTTTAACTATTTTAATATTTGAATATTGTTTAATGATGTGCACAAAATCGAACAATTTTTGATCTCTTATTCTCCATCTTTTTGTCTTAATGTAATCGGCTTTAGTACGATTTTTGCTCAATTAAATTCAAATTCAAATTAAAGAAATTGTGAACAAAATAAACTGTTTAAAATCA